>VZQC01014945.1:532859-583993 GCA_009823505.1 Rhizomys pruinosus
GCGGCAGATGCCTGCCCAGGTAACTACTCCCGCCCGCACCAAGGTGCAGGCCACTAGCACCGGCCCCTCTGGTCCCAGGACAAAAGAGACTAGGACGGTCCGCCCAAGGCCCCCTACCTGTGGCAGAGAGGCGGCAGATGCCTGCCCAGGTAACTACTCCCGCCCGCACCAAAGTGCAGGCCACTAGCACCGGCCCCTCTGGTCCCAGCACAAAAGAGACTAGGACGGTCCGCCCTATTTATACATTTTTAAAAAATTCATTTATTTACCCGTGTTGGCAGCAGAGCCAATGCTCATCTTCTACCATGTGGGTTTCTGGGGATTAAACTCAAACCACCAGACTTGGAGGCCATGGCTCTTACCCACCGAGCAATCTACCAGCCATATACTTATTTTCAAAGTGATTGAGAGTTCCTAATAAATGGCTATAAATGGTAATGTCCTTGTAACAGGAGTGTTCTGTGTCTCAACTATACCAATGTTCATATTTTATTTACCATGTTGTGATTTAATTTAACATATTGCCATTGCTAAAAATGAGTAAAGGGTATATAGACTGTCTCTGTATTTTGCATATTGTTCATATTATGTCTGTATATTATGAATTTAAAGAGTCATGACATTTCCATTTCAAAGACATGTGACCTTATACTATAAAAAAGTTGATTGACCTTATCAAACATTCAGATTGCCTGGCTAAGTTTTCATAGTTTTGAGCAGTCATCTTGGATGCTGAGCCTCTTCTACTATTTGTGATCATAGGCTCTCTCTTTTTATTGTCTTGGATAGATGAGCATTCAAAAGCAGGGGTGAACTGTTCAAAGCTTGTGGTTTGTCATCTCAAGTAGTTTGTGAGTTGGTTGACTTCTCTGGCTCTTTCCAGTACCTGTATCCTCTCAGCCTCTTCTGACCTAGCTCATTTGATTATATCGTAAGGACTGCCATGCCTGATCTTCCTGCCTTCCCATTACAGTCCTGCCTACTGATGGAGAAGAGGTGAGAGTATTCTGAGGAGCTTCTAAGTGCCAGGAGTAAATCTGGACAAATCCCCTGTGATTTGGGACTCAGCAGCCATTCCAGTGAGTAATCCCAGATGGAAATAAACTAATTTTCTCAGGATTCCAGTGTTTTACCTGGGGAATCTTGGGTTCAATTCATGCTTGAATGACATCTGAGAAACTCTGATTTAGTTGATTTTGAGTAGGGCCTGCCCAGGCTTGGGGAATATTTTTCGTTGGTGGTAGTGGTTGATTTTTGTGTTTTATAAATATTTACTTATTTATTTGTTTATTTATTTATTTGTTATTAGAGTGTGCATGTACATATGTGTATGTATTCAGACATGTGACATGGTACATGTGTAGAGTGGATGAGGACAACCCTTTGAGTAGGTGCTCTCCTTCTGCTGTGGATTCTAGAGCTCAAACTCAGGCCTTCAGGCTTGCACAGCAAGTGCCTTTACCCACTGAGCCATCTTGCCCACCCTATTAACATGGTTTTAGAAGAATTAAAAAAATGGCCTGAATATGCAGCTAGAACTGAAAACTACTCTGTTCAAGAAGCTCTCTCTGGTACAACAAAGATAAGAATGAGCTACCAGGGGCCAGTCGGCCATATTTCTCCTGGATGTAAGTCAGCTCTGAGGAGCATGGCTCCTTTGAGTGGGGTGTCCACATATTCTGCAGGCTTTATGTGCTTTCTTTTTCCTCATACCCTGGCTGACTTCTAATGTTCAATTTCCAATATTTCCCCACACTTGGATGGTACCTTTGCCAAAAATTTCAGATTTATCACTGAGAGTTTTCAGCCTTCTGACTGTCTATATTTTACATTGATATCCTTTAAGTACATGTTGATGTTGAATATAGACTCTCAATATCATTAATGAAAGAGCACCAGAAATATTCTTGATGCTTTGTTTTCCTACTACTTTGTTTAGCAATATTGCCTCATATATGAACTTGGCAAATTTATTTGGACACTAGCTACTTTTTTTTTTTTTTTTTTTTTTTTGATCTTTTTGAGACAGCGTCTCCTTGTAGCTCTGGCTGTCCTGGAACTTACTCTGTAAACCAGGCTGGCCTTGAACTCACAGAGATATGCCTGCTTCCACCTTCCATGTGCTAAGATTAAAGGCATGTGCCACCACACCCTGTTCATTTTTTTACTTTTAATGGATTATTTTTTTCATCTATTTGAGAAAGGGTCTCCCTGTATGTAGCCTCAGCTGGCCTGGAACTCGCTACATAAACCAGACTAGCCTTTATCTCACAGAGATCTGCCTGTGTCTGCATCATGAGTGCTAGGATTAAAGGCATTCACTTCCATGCCTGGCAATACATTAATTTTTTAAATAAAACTTAATAACTCAATATTCCATATGATCCCAACACATTTGAGAATAACTTACCAAATGATGGATGCTCATTTTTTTGTCTTTGTCAAATCATTGGATAAACACATGAAGGAATGAAATGAAATGAGCTTGTGAAATCAGCCAGTCTATAAACTCAATGAACTTTGGTGTTCATTGATATTAAACTCATTTCTGCTCTGCTCAATTATAAGACCATTACAGAAGAGAAAAATTTAAAAATCTTGTCTAAGACTAAACTTTATTCCCAAATAATAACGTATAATAAAAGATTTCGTAACTTATAGTTATCTGAGATTAGCTCTTACATCTATATTTCTTATTCAATTTAATTTTGAACTTCGATTTCCACTTATATTAAGGAAGCACTGACATTTGGACTCTGCCGAGGTTCAAATGTGAACTATTTCACATAAGCTCCTGTGTTTGAACATTTGGGCCCTAGCTGTTTCTGAAGGTTGTGGAGACTTTAGGAAGTAGAGAGATGAATGAAATGGGTCCCTGAAGCTGGACCTTGAGGCTTTTATAGCCCAGATTCATGGATTCACTTCCTGTTCTTGTTCTGCTTCCTAAGCAGAGATGTAAAGTGTCCAACCCACCTCCTGTTCCTGTCACTGCTTTTCCTGCCTGCTGTCCTGTCTCCCACCGTGACAGAATGATCTCCTTGATCTGTAAGCCAGAACAAATGCTTCCTCCTTTAAATTGCTTCTTGTCAGGTATTTGGTTATGCCGACGAGACCAGTAACTATTACAGTTGCCCTAAGCCTTGTGAAGGAGGTATTATTAGGCCCCTTCTAGAATGAGGAAGTGGAGGCTTAGGGTGATCAGGAAGAAGCTAATTAATAATTTGAAAGGCATTAGTTGGTATCAAGTCTGTATGCAATCATCATCCTCTAACCCCACAGCTTTCAGGCCTTTTCCCCACCTAAATACCATGAATTTTTGTGAATATGTTCCAATAAACCTTAAGCGAGAACCAGAACCTTCCAGGCTATTTTAATTGTAATTGTAGACTTGAAATTCCAGTGGAATATCATCTTCTGGTAGAATTTCAAGAACTGTAAATTAATCTAGAAAAATGGGTGGCTACTCCTGAGCCTTGTATCAGAGGAGGATTCCGTTAGGAGAATGAAGCTGTGGTACTTTCTGGTCAGTGAGAAAGCTTGCTCAACTGATCACATCATCTTAAGGGACCTCCAGAACTCAATAATAACTTCAGAGTTAAATAAATTACATGTGTGGTTATGAGAAAGCTGAGCACTTATTTATCCACATCATTAGTCATTGAAACTCTTGTAGGGAGTAACAGTCCAGCCCCACAGGTCAGCCACTTCATGTTTCTTTAACACTTCCACTGTTTTTTAAACACCCGCTCCTTGATTTATGACTGCACTGTGGCCTCAGGCTGGGCCTAATAACACAGCACGTACCACCCTGATCAGAGTGACACACACATTCCCTCGCACCAATTTAAGTCATCCCATATGTGAGCTCTTGCTTTTCATTCTGTTATCTGAAGTTCATGAAAACAGGTGACCTGTGTTCCAAGCCAAGGCCCTTTACTTTACAGCACAATTCTTCTCAGCTGACTTCAGACATTCTGTGTTCCTACAGGGTTTTATCTCTCCTGGCTATGCCTTCCTTTTCTTCAGTTAGGCCATTTACTTCCATGGGGTGGACAAAAGAAAAGTATGGGGAAAAACAAACCCCTTTTCCTCTTCTGTATGAGGGTTCTCTAGAGGCAAAGAACCAATAGAATGAACATATGTTTATAGAGAATTTAGTAGATCAGCTTGCACAGTCTGAGTAGTCCAACAAAGGCTGTCTTCACACTGCAGAGGCTGAGAACCCATTGGCTGCTTGGGAGGCTGGTTGCCTCAGCCATCCCAGTCTGGCACTTAATGCCTGGAAGATTCCTGGAGTCCCACCCGTCTTCAGATCACATTAGGAGGTTAAAGGTCTGGGTTCTGATGTCAGTGAAGAATGGCCCAGCAGTGGCAGTGGCAGCAGCAGGGTAGAGAAAACCTCCAGCAAGATGGAAACAGGATAGATGGACTCATCGGTGCAACACTAAGGCAAGGATTTTTTTTCTCAGGCCTCCTGTTGAAGGGTGAGTCTTCTGACTTCGGTTAATGTGAGCAGGAAAATTCCTCACAGGCATGCTTATAAGCTTGTCTGTTGGTTGAGTCCAGATTGAGTCAAGTGGACAAACTGTCCTTTAAGAAATTGATGGTTGGGGGACATGCCCCAGATCACAGGCCATGGCGTATCATCTCACAACACAGAACACTTGCCATGATTTAGCCCATTTACCTTTTCTACTTTTTCTTCTCTACAATGTCCCACATGCCCTGAACTCCAGCCAAGTGAATATCCTTAGAAATACCACCACTACTATCTTTGCACCATCCTGCCTGGCTACAGGATACCATCAACACTCCATCCTAGCCTTAACACAGTCTTATAGGTCATAATGTATTGTCTATCTCTTGGTCAGATCAATGGAACCAAGGAGTCACAGGATAGAGGAAAACACCAAGTGAGGATCTAGCACAGACAGCCATCTACCCTCAGATGGGAAACACCAGCTACCTCCTTGACCCTAACTTCCAACCTCCAAAACCAAAAGAACATTAAGGTCTGTTGTTTAAATTACCAGTCTGAAGGCTTTCATTGTGCTAGCCATAATAAACAAGTAAACACATTACTACAATTTGTGGTTATAAGAATTTGACAGAGTCAAAACCATAGGACTCAAGGGGGAAAGAGTCATGATCAACTGAGCTTGGGAGGCCTGTAAGAGGGGTTCAGGTCCCTCGAGTGAGGCTCAGAAGGATGAACATGAACTTACAGAGCAAAGCTGGGTCATATTCTAGCCTGGCTGGGGAAATTCCTCAATTGGAATCCTCAGTTGCTTTCATCTTCTTAGCATTCTGGTCCATTCCCAGAATCCAGCTTGTTTTCTTAACAGGCTGTCCTTTCTTGAGACCTTTGCTCTCTTTGCTTCAGCTTTCCTATGCTTGCAAGATAGCTGCTGACAACCACATCCCATGTGGTTTGTCAATATGGCTCCTCCATGTGGCCACTAGTCTATGGCTCCCGCATCCAACTGTGTAAGTTAGCCCTGCTTGAATGTACACTCATCTATGCACTATCTTCTTCAGAGAAGGAAGTGGCATCTTCTGATTGACCCACCTACTTTGGATGGCAAAGCAAAATCAGGTGGAATGGGTATAAGAAGGAAGAGCTATCTTATGGAGTAGAAAAAGGTCACAAGCAGCAGCTACTAATTTCCGTCTATTTTTGGAGAAACAAAAGACCCCGAATAGCCAAATCAATCCTGAGTGAAAAGACCTACACAGGAGGGATCTCTATACCAGATTTTAAACTATACTACAGGGCTATAGTCATAAAAACAGCCTGGTACTGGCACAAAAACAGACCTGTTGACCAATGGAACAAAACCGAAGATCCAAATCTGAGCACATATAATTTCAGCCATCTCATATTTGACAAGGGGGCCAAGAAACCACAATGGAGAAAAGACAGCATCTTCAGCAAGTGGTGTTGGCAAAACTGGATCACCACTTGTAGAAGAATGAAATTAAACCCCTACCTCTCGCCCTGTACAAAAGTCAACTCCAGATGGATTAAAGACCTCAACGTGAAACCCCAAACTCTGAAGGTGATAGAAGAAAAAGTTGGCAGCAGACTACAAGACATAGGCGTAGGAAAAGACTTCCTAAATCAGACAGCAGCTGCACAAGAATTAAGGTCGACAATTGACAAATGGGACCTCATCAAACTCAAAAGCTTCTGTACATCAAAAGAAACAATCAAGGAAGTGAAGAGAAATCCCACAGAGTGGGAGGAAACCTTCACTGCAGATACATCTGACAAAGCATTGATTTCCAGAATATATAAACTACTCAAAAAACAAAGAAAAAAGAAAACAAATGACCCACTCAATAGATGGAGCAAAGAACTGAACAGAGACTTCACAAGTGAGGAATTAGAGATGTCTGAGAAACACCTCAAGAACTGTTCAACATCACTAATCATTAAGGAAATGCAAATCAAAACCACTTTAAGATATCATCTTACTCCAATAAGACTGGCTAGGATCAAGAAAACAAATGATACCAAGTGCTGGAGAGGTTGTGGGGAAAGGGGAACACTCATCCACTGCTGGTGGGAATGTAAACTCGTACAGCCACTATGGAAAGCAGTGTGGAGAACCCTTGGAAGACTTGGAATGAACTTGCCACCCGACCCAGCCATACCACTCCTGGGCATGTACCCTCAAGACTTACGCCACCACAGAGATACATGCACGGCCATGTTTATTTCAGCTCTCTTCACAATAGCAAAGAGCTGGAACCAACCTAAATGCCCCTCAACTGACGAATGGATAGAGAAAATGTGGTACATCTACACAATGGAGTTCTATGCAGCAGTAAAGAAAGACGACATCACGAGCTTTGCAGGAAAATGGCTGGAGCTAGAGGACATCATGCTGAGTGAAGTAACACAGTCCCAGAAAAACAAACGACGAATGGTATCCCTCATCTGTGGATGCTAGTGCCAATTACCCAGTTGTAAGTATTTCTTGTGTAGGGCCCCCTGAGCTTCTGTACAAAGCAGTTGGACATAATGCATTTTGGAAACAACAACAACAACAGAAAATACTGCATCAAAGAACTGACTGAAACAGTGAACTTCTGCTCAAAACAGTCAACGTCCCCATGGAAAATATTGAGAAAGACTAAGAGATGGAAAGCATGTTTGGCAGAATGCACGAGCTCTGACGGGGTGGGGGAATGAGCGGGAACACGGGTCTAGATTTGTTAAAAAAAAAAAAAAAAAAAAAAAAAAGAAAATGGCTTATGAAATCATTAATTTATGTATTTTTTCATTCAATCATAATTTTCAAAGCAGCTACGATAATTTACCTTGTCTATTTACAATGTAAGATTTCACATTTCTGGATGAAGTCACAGAAGAAAAAGAGGCTTCATAGGCTTATCACAGTTGGAACAATAGCCAACTAAGCCATTAAGAGCCTCGGTTCCATAGGCACAGATGTTTGTGTAATATGTTAAATACTATGTTAGGTCTTTGGAATCTGGATTGGTTACTTTTCCTGTTGCTGTAATGAAAATTCCTTTACTAAACTAACTTAAGGAAGAAAAAGTTATTTTGACTGACAGTTCCAGGGAGCAGTCCATCATTATGAGGGAAGCCATGGCAGCGGAGGATGGAAACAGCTGGTCACATTGCATCCACAGCCAGAAAGGAGGAGACGAAGGCTCATGTTCAAATTCGTCTCATTTTAATTTGGTCCAGGACCCCATATCATGGTTCCATCCACAGTTGAGGTGCGTTTTGCTACCTCGATTAATCTAATCTAAATAATCCTTCACAGTAATGCTCAGAGGCTAACCTAATCCAGACCATCCTTCACAAACATGCTCAAAGGCTTGTCTCTTAGGCAATTTTTGATCCTGTCAGGTTGATGGTATTAACTATCACAGTCTATTGGTGAAGGAAATGAATGCCTCCACTCATAAAGAATGCATCTAATGGGTCTGGAGAGATGGCCTAGTGGTTAAGAGCACCGACCGCTCTTACAGAGGACCCGGGTTCGATCCCCAGCACCCACATGGCGGCTGAGAACCGTCTGAAGCTCCAATTCCAGGAGAACTCCAGTTCCAGGGGAATCCGAGACCCTCTTCTGACCTCCGCAGCATTGCACGACACGGGTGCACAGACTTGCATGTAGACAGTACATTCATACACATACAGAAATAAATAAAATTAATAAAAAAAAATTAAAAAAAAAGAATGCATCTAATGAAAGAAGACATTTCTGAAGAATGATAATAAATCAGTTATAGCTAAGGAGGTCAGAGTAAAATTGTACTGGCAAAGATGGAAACTCAGAGGTTAGTTTAATTTAGAAGGATACATTAAGCAAAGACCTGAAGGAATGAACAAGTAGCTCAGCCAGAGCCAACTGGTTTCCTCCTTTCTGGTGACTCATCACCAGCACTGTGAGGACAGCCTGTGGCATTAGATGTAAAAAGTGTGTGGCCCAGGTTCTAATCTCTAATCCCAACACTGGTTTCAATAGCCAAAAGCCCTAAGGCCAAGTGACTTAAGTTCTCTAAATTTATCTCATCAGCAAACAAAATAAGTATATTACTATGTGGGGTAATATGTAAAAACACTCAGTGGAGCTTGGAGCAGTGTAAGAATGGTGAACATGAGCCACGTCAATATTCGTTACGATGCAAAAGACCTGAATTCATGCCCAGCTCTGTGCCTTTTCAGCTTTATGAGCCTGGGCAAGTTACTCTCTTCCCTGAGTCATTTCTGAAAGGAGGTTAATGATCCTTGACTATCGTCCAGCATTGTTTTGGAGACTGTATGACATCACAAATTTGCAAGTGCCTTGTGCATTGTAAATTGCTGTGCAAATTTATGAGATTCTCATTGTTACAAAGCAAATCATCTCAGGGAGGCTTTATCCAGTTTCTTGATAAAATGACAGAGGAAAAATATACCTCACAGAGTTGGCAGAGTTCAAGAACCAGTCAACAGAGCCATTCAGAGGCCTGAGTCTATAGATAGAAAGGATTCTGTACGGAAGAGCTTGCATAGGTCCTCTTGATTCATTTTTATTGCACCAGTTAAGTGGGCTGTAGGTGGTGCCTCAGACCTGTAAGTGCTACCTGAAACACATTCTATTTTACTGTAGTACACACTTGCCATTATTCAGTTGAAGATGAAGGAGGTGAGAGAAAGCAGACATCAGTTGCAGGGAGGCCTCCCAGGTGTCATGGCCAAATAAGTGTATGTGGAATTCCCACCAGATGCAATAGATTTTTATTACTAATATAAATAACTAACATTTGTGTATTGTTTTGGCTTTCTTTTGTTCTATGTTGTATGCTTATATATAGAGGGGTGCAGGTGTGTACATACATGTGTGTGAGTGAGGGTGCCCATATGGTATGATGCATGAAGTGCTTCTCCCATCCGATATTATATTACTCCCACAGGCTCATGTGTTGAATTCATGGCTCCACTTGGTGGCGCTATTTCAAGAATTGGAAGATCCAGTAGAAGGAGCCAAACTGAAGAATGTAGGTCACTAAGAAAACACCTTGAAAGTTATAACTGCTCCTCAGTCCCTTCCTGGTCCACACCTCCCTCCCTCCATCTCTCCTCTTCGCCATGAGGTAAGTGACCTCTGTGTGTGTATGCTTCAGTTACCATGATAATCTGCCTTGTCACAGGACCAGAATCAATAGAGCCAAACACTTTGGAGTGAAACCTCTGAAGCCATGAGATAAAATAGATTCTTCCTCCCTTCAAGTGCTTCTGCCAGATATTTTGCTACAATACCAAAAAGGCGAACTAACACAATTACTTCATGTAAAAGGGCACCCACTCTGTCTGACTCAGACCCATGTCCCCCGTGCTACATGCAGAAGGCACTTCCTAACACTTGTGGATTATTTGACACATATATAGCATAACAGCAATTAATTGCATTTGAACTGTGTGAAGATTATGTTCATAAGCAACAAAAACCCAAAAAAAAAAAAAATGGACCAGAGATATAAATAGCTCTTCCAGAAGAAAAACACTAAAACACAGAGAACCCAAGAATCCCAATGACCACTAAAATATATGGTATGCATTCATTTCTACATGATGAGTAAAAAACAGCCAGCCATTATCACAGCTCATAGTAAATACAAGCATTCATACACTGCTGGTAAAAAAATGTAAAGTGGTCCATATACTTTGGAAAGCGATTTGGCAATGCATAACAAAATTAAAAATGAGCATTCTCCATGGGTCTACAATTCCACTTCCAGATGTATACTGTAGAGGAATTCTTAAAGTTGTTCACAAGCAAACATGTGTGGGAATATCCATTGCTTCATTTCAGCATTGTTTTTTAACAGTTATGAAGAAGTTGGAAAACATCCAAATGTCCATCTATAAATAAATATTCAGCTGTTAAAAAGAATGACCTAGATCTATATACACAAATCTCTAAAACATATGTGACTTTCATTTCTGGCTAAGATGCAGTAACTGTAGAAAGTACTACCCTTGCTGAGCACACAAGAAGGACAGAGGAGTAAAATTTTAAGAGTCTTCTTGAAGGTAACAGGAGGCTGCTGGGGCATCCAGGACTGATGAGATTAAGTTGTATGTGCATTTTCCAAATAACACTGATTTCCGAATAACATGGGCCAGTTCTTAGTGTTGAGAAAGGACTGAGAGGTGAGTGTAAAGCACTCAGAACAAACATGGGAGTTTGGAACTGTCAGAGCAGCCAGTCCATAAGGAACTCCAATTCCAGAGGGATTGGAGACTCAGAAAAAGCAGGCAAATGCTCTGTTGATGCCCAAATAAGAAGATACTGGGATAATGATGAGGAGGAAGGGGAAATTGTAGTCCCTTCTTAAGGTCTTATTCTTGGTGATAAAAGATTTTAAGAAAGGACTCAAACCAAAGTTTAAGGACAATTTTCTTAGAGTTTAAAGAAAAGCACTCAGGACAGACAAACTGTAAATCTCAGCAGCTGCCCAGAAAAGGAGAATAGAGGAGGGGGAAAGAAAAATCCGTGCCATGGAGTAAGACATGTGGTAGACTAGTAGTTACATGGTAGGGCAGGAGCCTTAGAGAAATAGTCAGACATGTGGTAGGCTAGTAGTTACATGGTAGAGCAGGAGCTTTAGAGAAAGAGAAAGAAACCCAAATATTGGGGCAGCCTAAAATGTTATGGAAAGTATGATTTCAAACAAGAAAGAAGAAACAATGAGGTTACACTTTTCTGAATTTTTCATGAAATTATTTATAAAAGACTTAGGAAGTCTTGTGCTTGCTTCTAGCAAGATAAAGCTACTGCCTTGGGTGTGGGGATTCCAATCAGAAAAATTCACTATCCCATTAATGCACTGGGTATTCTGCCTATCTCTTCAGCATGACTTAAGGCGAACCTGCCTTTCTAGAGATAGTACTATAGCCAGGTGAATGACCTGACAAAATTGAAATGTCAGGGCCCCACCTAATATTTAGGTAGAGCTTTCATTCTCTTGACCACCAAGTTTTTCTTAAGGGACATTTTATAATTACTGTGCTGAATAGCTTCAGTGTCGACTTGACATACCTCAGTTGAGGGAGCCTCAACTGGGGAATTTACTCCATTGGACTGGCTTCTGGCTATGTTTGTAGGGTATTTTCTTGATTGTTGGTAGGGCTCAGTCCACTGTGGGTGGTGTCACCCCTGGGCAGGTTGTTCTGTATTGTATAAGAAAGCAGGCTGGGCATGGGCCAGGGGCTAAGCCAGTAAGCAGCAATCCTCCATGTCCTGTGCTTCATTTCACCTCCTGCCTCCAGCTTCCTGCCCTGAGTTCCTACCTTGGGCTCTCTAAGTGATAAACTGTGACCTGAGAGATGTAAGACAAACCCTTTCCTCCCCAAGTTGGTATTGGTCAGAATGTTTTAGCACAGCAACATGAAAGGAAACTGGAACATTGTAACAACAGTGTTGTGAGACTTGAGTAAAACAAGAGTATCTGACATGGTGTCTTCCTGCCAGAGATTTTCACAGTAGGAGGCCATGAGACACAACTGTGGCAAGAATGCAAGGATGGGTAAAGGCTATGTGAAATTGTCCTGAAGCATCAGTTCTTAGTTTACATCTTGATTTCAGTCTCTCTCTCCCTCCCCACACTCTTTCTCCTGAGCCTCTATAACATTTTACATACTAAAAGCTATGTAAAGTTAAAACTTGGACACAAAATGGTCAAAAATTGAAATAAATCATCTTTGATATATTTTTTAAAATTAATGAGGCACTAGAGAAAAGTGTAGTTGGTAAAGTGCTTGCCTTGCGAGGATAAGGGCTTGGGTTTCATCACCAGAACCATATTAAGAATGAAGCTAGGACTAGTGGCTGATTTTTAATCTCAGTACTGAAGAGACAAAGACAAATGGATCACTTGGGTTCTGTGACCAGCTATATTAACTGCTTGGTGAATTCATAGGCAAAGAGAGACCTAGTCTAAAAAAGTGGTGGATGGCACCTGAGGAGCAACTGCTAATGTTGTCTTCTGGCCACATTATTAATATTCACAAACACCTCACTGTTCATTCTGTTGTTTACCCCACGTAATGAGAGGGAAGACACTCTTCTGTCATTTCTTTTCATACTCTGGGTTCCTATAACTTGAACTTTATACGTTACATCAATATCCTCCAAGGATGCATTGAGGGTGGGAATGATTCTTTTTCTAAAAACATCCCTGAGAGGGCTGGAGAGATAGCCTAGCGGTTAAGAGCACCGACTGCTCTTGCAGAGGACCCGGGTTCAATCCCCAGCACCCACATGGCGGCTAAGAACTGTCTGTAACTCCAATTCCAGGAGAACTCCAGTTCCAGGGGAATCTGAGACCCTCTTCTGACCTCTGCAGCATTGCACGACACGGGTGCACAAACCTACATGCAGACAGTACATTCATACACATGCAAAAAAATAAATAAAAAAAAATTTTTTAATTCTTAAAAAAAAAAAAAAAAAAAAAAAACATATCCCGGAGAATGAACACACTAGGAAACAGAGTTGGATATTATTATCTGAAGATGACCAGATAGCTGCCAGGATAATTCAAGTAATTCATTTCTACTTGATCTTAGGAAAACATTAAAGCTAGCTAGCATCTAGAAGATAGAAATCAGCATTAAGCTAACATCTCTATGTTCTCCCCATAGTTTTATTCTATGGTGAATTTCTTAAAGATTTATAAGGCTCACAAAAATACCTTCCTTCTTTGAATTTATACCTATATGAACATTAGTGTTGGACTATTAAGATTTTTAATTAGGCAAGATCTCCAGAAATAAAGTATTTTCATAGGAAGAAACTTCTCTACATTCGCAGAAAGATTCCTGTATTCAAGGCCTACATCTCAAGTGGATTGGTCTGTTAAGACCTCTAGTTGGCCCTGTCTGTGACTGCACAGAGCAGGGACCAGTGCCCATACTAGAGCTCAGTCCAGAGAGGTTTCCAAAACCCTTTGCCCTCCCTGTTTGAGCTCTACAGACAGCATCAATTTCGTACCTCCCAGAATCTTCGCATTAGCCTTAGGGACAGGTCTAAGATTGCAGGACTTCTGATGAGGAGAGTAAAACTGCCTGGCTACACCATGAATAGTTCAGGTCTAGGAACTTGATAAGGCGGTGAAAGCTCCATGCGTAGACAGCTGCATTCCAAGGCCTGATAATTTCAATATGCTTCTCAGACTTCATGGAGGGGTCCAGCCCTTAGCCAGACTCTGGTTACCACCTTGAGGAGAGGCAGCGTCAACCTTGGAAGGGCCTTTGCTCAGAGCACCAGCCTAAGAATACCATGAAACCATCTGGGAAGGAGAGAGCCAGTATGGTACTAATACAAATAGGCCTGGGCACTTCTCCCAGCCTTTGAAGAGGGTTTCTCTTTGGGACTCAGTTTCATTACATGAAAAATGAAAGTTGTTTGAGATTTTTTTTTTTTTCCTGAAACCTCATCTTTCTTTATGGGCACATGAAAATAAAACAGGAATTGGCAAAAACAGAACATAAGCCTTACAGCATATCAAAGCCACCCTAGTCTTTCCTTCTGACTATTGCTGATCCCTGTTACCCTGGGTTTAAAAATACCCAGGGACCTTTCCTGTGCTTTCAGTTTTATGGCTTGAATATGACAGACTCCAGAGGAAAGAAGAAAATGTCTCTCTCTTTTCAGGACCATCCCTCAGTCTCCACCTCACCAGTTGTAAAAGGAGAATAGCAATCATTACCATAAGGAAATACTTATCTCCAAGGGATATGGTGAAAGTTCATGAGATAATGGGCCCTGTAGCTGCCAGTAGGGGAGGAGGGGGAACAAGAGCCCCCCAACCCAAACAGAACCACTCCAAAGATGGAAACCTTGGAAAAAAGTGTGGAACTTCAGCTAAGACTTCATTACTATTATTATTACTATTATTATTTATTACTATTATTATTATTAGCTTCATTCCCTGATCTTCTGCTTGCTGCAAGATTTTGGATTCTCAGAGCATAAGACCTCTTTCCTTGGACAGTTTCTTCTTTAGCACTTCTCTATACAGCATTTCTTTGGGATGATTGGCAGTATCTGGCATATTATTTTACATTTACTGAACCAAGGCTGTTTCTAAATATGTGTTTTAGGAGGCAATTTTTTAACTATTAGAATTCTGTTTCATTGTCATCCAGCCATTTTAAAATACCCAGATGTCTGACTTTTCTGCTTCTGTGATACCCTGACAAAACAGTTTGAGTTTATTTTGATTCACAGTTTGATAGGACATATCCATTGTGGTAGTAAAGGGCTGGTAACAAGAGCTCGAGGCAGCTGGTCACAGTGTATGCAGAGACAAGAAGAAACTATGGTGATAAGGCTCAGTTCTCTTTCTCCTTTTTATTCAGTCTAGGACCCCAGTAAAAGGATGATCTAATCTAGATAATTCCCTCGAAGCATGCTCTAGATTCTTTTAATCAGTATTAATCATCATGCCAAGGCAGTACCAAAGGATGTCAGTTTATGTTTAGGTGTGGGTATTGCCTAGGCTTTAGCCTTTACACAACCTAAGTCCTGTGGGTTTGTGGCAACACAACTGTGTTCAGTGCTTCCCCAATGATGCGGTCTTTCTCCTGGCCATGCCACCAGCCACCATCCAGTGCCCTACAGTCTGTCAGTACTTCTCCCAGCTGCTTGTGTGCTCCCTTTCTCCAAACACATCAGTAATGTTCCACTGTCTGCCCCATTCAGAGAGTTAACTTGCAACTATCTATGTTTTCCCTTGGAGCTTTCAAATACATTTTTCCTTTTCTTTATAAAGAGTTTTAGAGGGAGTCATACTGTTACTCTAGTCTTAATAATTAGAAAACTGAGTGCTGAGGATATAGCTTAGTTGGTAAAGTACTTGCCTTACAAGTACAAGGACCTGAATTCAATCCCTGAAACCAAAAAAAAAAAAAAAAAAAAAAAAAAAAAAAAAAAAAAAAAAAAAAAAAACTGGACGTGGTTGTGCATGTTTGTAATGTAATTCTGGAGCTAGGTAGGCAAGATAGGTGGATTTCTGGGGCTCGCTGGTCAGGAAGCATAGTCTCCTTGACGAGTTCCAAACCAGTGAATGACCCTGTCTCAAAAACCAAGATGGCATGCTGAGTGAAGTAACACAGTCCCAGAAAAACAAACAATGAATGGTATCCCTCATCTGTGGATGCTAGTGCCAATCAATTACCTAGTTGTAAGTATTTCTTGTGCATGGCCACTTGAGCTTTTGTCCAAAGCAGTTGGGAGTGATGCATACTGGAAACAACAACAACAACAACAACAACAGAAAGGGCTGCATCGAAGAACTGACTGAAACAGTGAACTTCTGCTCAAAACAGTCAACTTCCACATGGAGAATATTGAGAAAGACTGAGAAAGAGATGAAAAGCATGTTTGGCAGAATGCATGAGCTTTGATGGGGTGGGGGAATGGGGGGACATGGGTCTAGATTTGATAAAAATTAATTAATTAATTTAAAAAAAACAAGATGGATAGCATCTAAGAAACAAAACCTGAAGTTGATCCCCCCCACACACATACACAAAGTACCACACATGTACCCATGTGCACTCACACAAACTCACATGAATACACATCTACATGTGCTCATAGGCAGCCCAATAAACAAACAAACAACCACATACACACAAACAAACACACACATATATGAGGGAGGGAGGGAGGGAGGGAGGGAGGGAGAGAAAGAGGAGAGAGAGAGAGAGTGGTATTATAGGTACCAAATCCAAACCCAGACCTGAAAGCCAAGACGCTTGAACCTGACTTGATAGTTCTGTGAGTCTTATGTTCCTGCCTCCTTTCTCAGTTATTCCAGGTCTTTATAGAGTTAGTAATAGATCTTCTAACACAGCACTAGAAATTCTGATTCAGCACATCTGAGGACTGGAGCTATGCATTTTCAAAATGATGAGACTATAATTCTCCTAAATTGAAAGCTACTCCACATAAGTAAAGACCTAATTGTCCTTTAAAACCTTGACTTCCATCACTTTCAAATATCAGTCTTGGGGCAGACCAGGCTAGTCAATTCACCAAACCTTGAATTTTCCCTGTCTGCCTGGCTGGAATTCACTTTCCCCTATGGAATCTTTTCCACAGAATGTCCTTCACAGTCCTCTAAGCCTATGCAAAGACCCTCCTTCCAGGGTTCAATTGTTCCTGCCTTTTTCCATGAAGCTTGCCAAACGTGCACAAGGCCACAGTAATTAGCCTTTGACAGAACCCTGAGTGCACTCAGCCTGGAGAACTTACTCTGGCAGCTACTATTTTATTGCATATGTTGCTACAGACCTGTTGTATTGAGTCTGCTGGTCTCTGTAGAGGATTTTTAAGAAGCAGAAAGAAGGGGAGAAATCGCTTCTCATGAGAGAAAATGATTAAGGGGTTGAAACCTCTCAGGTCTGAACCTTTACTGGTTAGCCCCTCCGCTGACAGTGGTTTCTTGATAGTTGTTTTTGCTTTTGCTGAGGCTTATTTGCTTTGTCTTTGCCCTTCTGTATACTTCATTGTGCAAAGAGAACTAAAATTAACTACATGACTTGAGATCCTTCTCACAACACACCTGTCCCAGTACTGTGGCCTAATATTCTTTCTATAGCATGCAGCTTCAACTGAAGACCTCAGTACAGCCTTCCTGTCCAGCTTTGCTCTCATTAGACCATAGGAATTTGACAAATTCATTGCCCGAGTGTGTTCTAGCTCATTTTATGTTGCTGTATGAACATCATGACTGGAAGCAACTTGGGGAGAAAGGGTTTGTTTGGCTGACAGGTTTCATTCCATCATCAAGGGAATCCAACAATGAACTTAAGTTGAGACATGGAGGCAAGAACTGAATCAGAGACCATAGAGGAACCCTGCTTCTTGCTTTGCCGCCAAGCTCAGGTTCAGCTATCTTATATAACTCAGACCAAGGTACTTAGGGATGGTAGCACGCACAGTTGCCTGAGTCTTCCTAAGGTAAATCAGCAATCAAGAAAATGTACCACAGCTATCTATCGCCACAGGCCATTTGATGAGGAAGTTCTACATGATTCTTCAGTTGATGTTCCCTCTTCCAAGGCATGTCAAATTGACAACTAAGGCTAATTATGATGCTCTACCTCTTGTCAGCTCTGTCACACAAACATGTCATTGTCAATCATAACTGTCCTTTCTTATTTGTCCCCTAAGACCTCATGTTAATATCATGATATAAGGTATAGAACTTTAGAAGTCCCCAGATCCTTAATATTTTAAATACTTCAAAAGTCCAAGATTACTTTAGAGTCTCTTATCTGTGGACTCCCATAAAATCCAAAGTAAATTGCATTTTTCTTACTCTAAGAAGGAATAGCCAGGAGGTACAATTAGATTAAAGCAAATAAAAATCTAGGAATATTAATAGCTCAGATTTCCACATTTGGCACTCACTCATGATCTTTCGGGCTCTGGAGAGTTTGGACAGGTGTATGTCTCCAGCTCTGCCATCTCAACACACACAGCTGGACCACTAGGCTCTGCATGCCTCCAGTCCACACTTGCCACTGTCCTTGATGGTCTTGGCCTTGCCAATATGCTGGAGTCTCCACTACCCATGGCCTCTCCCAGTCCCATATGGTACCAAGCCTCTGCTGTTCTCCATGACTCCTTCAAGCCCTCAGAGTACTATGTTGGAGACACTTACACATTATTTGCCAAGTATTACTGCCAGCTGAATGAGCACCTGCCCCACCCCCACCTAGACCACAGACAGCTTCTCTGTGCTGACTCTGAGGAAATACTCCACAGAAGATTTTGTCTCAATGATACTAGTCTTTTCTTGATCACAGCTGATTTTTTAGCTACAGATAACCAACATTGACTGTCCCAGTGAGGCATAGAAGGTTTTACCCCCACAGATTCTTAATTAAAATAAATCACAAAAGTGGCCCTGAGAGACTCTCAAGCTTCTTTTTTCAACTTCACAAGCCAGGCCTCCATCACCTCTATTTCTCTTAGCTTTATCATCTTTCAAGTTTCCACAGAATAACCTATTGAGCTTTGAGTAGTCAATGACTTTTCCACTTCAGAGCTCCAAAATCTGACACCTTTATCCCACAGAACAGCCTAAGGCATAAACAACACATGGTCAGGTCCAACACAGCAACACCCTACTCCTGGTACCAACTTCCATTCTAGTTTGCTTTTATGGTGACAAACACCATGACCAAATTAAATGTGGGGAGAAAGGGTTTATTTGGCTTATAGTTTATCATTCATCATGAAAGGAAGCCAAGGCAGGACCTCAGAACCTCAAGGCAGGAACATGGAAGCAAGGACACAAGCAGAGACCATGTAGGAACACTGCTTCCCGGCTTGCCTCCAGGCTCAGGTTCAACTACCTTTGTCATACAGCAAAACCCCATCTAACTAAAGATGGTACTACCCAATATGGGCTGGGCACTCCTATATCAATTGCCAATCAAGAAAATGCCCCACAGATGTGCCCACAGGCTAATCTGATAGAGGAAATTCTTCAAATGAGATTCTTTCTTGTCAGGTGTGTCAACTTGATAACCAAAGCTAATTATAATACTAAAGAAATCATAACTTGAGCCAGGCATAGTGAGTAACACATGCTTTTCTAGCAATTTGGAGGCAGACGGTGGCAGATCTCTGTGTGATTGAGGTTAGCCTACTCTACATAACTAGTTCCAGGCCAGCCAAGTCTACAAGGAAAATTTATCTCAAAAAGACAAAACAGATAAAAGAAGAAAGAAGAAAAGAAATGATAACTTGAAATGTGACTTTTCATGGTATCCTAAATCAAAAGAAATTCCAGGTCAACAAACATCTGTAAATAAGCATTTAAATTAAAAGATGAGAGAAGTTCAACTGAAATCCCATAGAATATGCAAAAAGGGAAACATCAGGATTAATGATTATATCTTGTAGGAGGAGTCAGAGAAAACTTGGAAGGTGAGGAATTGAGGTTTGGAGGCAAAGATAAGAACATTTCTCTTCCCCTAAAGTTGTTTTGCTGTTTTGGGTTTTGGTTTTAGTTTTGGTTTTTGCTTTGCTTTTTGTTTTTGAGACAGTGCCTCCTTTTGTAGCCCAACACTGACTTCATTATGTAGCTGAAGGAGGCTGACCACAAAGTCAAGGTCCTCCTGCCTCTAACATCCTAGTTTTTTTTTTTTAATTTTTTTTTATTAATTTTTATTTATTTCTGTATGTGTATGAATGAACTGTCCTAGTTTTTAAATGCCATCATGCCCAGCTTTTCCTCAGGATTCAGAACAATCTAGTTCACATGGAAGAGTTGAAGCTTCCAGACAGTAACACTAGACCAGATATCATGTCCCTTTCTCCCATCGTAGCCTAAACACTGAGGCCACACTTGTGAGGGCAAAGCCAAGACCCCAAGAAGACACACTTACTCTGGATGCTGTAAGGACCATCGTTGGTTTGTACCAGTCCTGCTCCATGCAGGGACATGCTTAGAGAGCAGTATCCCATGGCTATCTCCAGCAGGCAGATGAGAGCAAGGCCAGAAAGAGCGGAGAGAGCCTTGTTCTGTAGGCATGAAGACCCTTGAAAAGAAGGAGGAGGCTGGCCTGAGCCAAGGGTGTTTGGGCCCTGGTCCAACTCATTATTTATCCTCAGGAAGCTAGAGAGCAGAGTTGGAAATGCCCCCTATCCTTTCTTCTGTGAAGGATAGGAAAACTCTCTACCTACACCACTACCTCTCTGTGGAAGGAGGAGGATGGATATGTATTTCCTCCCGCAGTGATCATGACTTTAACAGGCAGACATTCAAGAAAAAAAAAAAAAAAAATTAAGGATCCAGTAGAATAAGTGCTGTGTAAAAAGGCTGGATGTGTGAAACTGTGGAACATGTAAATGAATGCGGGGGTGGGGGTGGCAGGACTCTCCGAGACCAGGCATGCATCCGCATAATGCAGTGGGGGAGGAGAAGGCAAGAAAGGTTCAGAGAGCCTCGAATTCCAGGCGTAGGAGTTTGGCTTTGATCAGGCGGCAGTGTGAATCCACGCCTCTTATTGGAAACACAACGCGGAGCGCTTGCCGAGAGAGCAACCAGCAGTGTTGAGCGGGTGCAGGAGGAGTCAGTTTTACCATCCCCGCTACCTTACCTGCTTGTAAGCCATCATCCCACGTGGGTTCCCTGGGCTCCAAAATGAAATCACCCTTCACGTTTTTCTAAGATATGACACTGGCCATCTGCAACTAAAGATCAGAGAAGTGAATCCAGAAACAAACATCAGAAACAGAACAAGCAGCAAACTGATAATGGGACCCATGAGTAGCGGACTGGAGATTTTTAAGGGCAGGCCTAACAAGCTAGACTCCGCCACCTGTCCTCAGTGTGCCAGTTAAAGAGATAAATAATAATAAAAGGCAGAGGAAGATTTAGCCAAAGTGGCCACATTGAGAAGAACAAATAAACAGGTCTAGTGACCCTCAAGTCCAGGTTTCGGGTCCTGACATAGGGTTAATGTTTAAACAGAGGGACGAAGTATGCCTAACTCTGCAATCCTGGTGAAGGTGTAGATCTGCAGATCACTGTCTTGGCTCCAGTCCTGAACACTGGTCTGATAAGGTGTCATAGATGTGCAGTCTCCTCTTGGAAGACAAACCCCTTCTCCATCAGGCACTGGGACCTCGGCCTTTCCCTTCTTTTCAGCATGGGATTCCTGGGGAAACTGCAGTTCCTTGAGACCTGCTGTTTCAACAGTCTGATAGTGAAAGGGGTGCACAAGTTAGAGCATCTTGGGAGCAGCAAGCAGCTTCTGAACGACACAGCATTCTAAGGCAGGGCAGTGCTGCAGGTGAGCATGCTGTGAGACTCAGAAGCAGCATGTCATTTCCTCCTCAGGAACAATGTGAGTATAAAAAAAGACTGCACGAATACTGGAATTTTATTCAGCCACAGAAAGGACCATGGCAGCAGTACGAGGTAATTAAAAGATGTAATGAATCGCTATGAGGATGCTTTCTCCACTGTCTCCTCCTAAACTGCACAGTATAAAGTCTGTTGGGCCTAGTGCAACCCACAAAGCCCTTCCGTACAGCACTTTTCTGGACTGTCAGTGACAACTCGAGTAGGCTAAGAGGCTGGATTACAGGGCCAAGGAGCCTCAGGAATCTGGCTGTTTATTTCCTCTTCTCCCCAGAGAACTAGGCTCACAAGTGTGTACCACCAAGCCTGGCAGGTAAGTTCTGGGTATCAAATGCAGATCCTCATGCTTACAAGACTTACACTTTGCTGACTGATTGTGTCCTCAGCCCCCAGAGTGCTTTTCTATTTGTTTCTTTGTTTGTTTGTTTGGTTATTTGGTTGTGTTGTTGTTTGTTTGTTTTTTATTTATTGGTTGGTTTTGGTTTTTGAAACAAGGTCTCCCTATAGTACTAGCTGGTCTGGAACTGGCTATGGGGACCAGGCTGGCCTCAAATCACAGGCCTGCCTCTGCCTCCCAAGTGCTGAGATTAAAGCAGTGTAGTCCCATATCCCGTTCTAAAAGTGTTTGTAAACACAGTGATTTGAACTTCTCAGCAAAAAGGGCACATGCCTGCCCATTTGGTATGAGTCCCACCCTTTTCTATGGACTCTCGGGAGTCCCATTTTATTCCTTAGTGAACAGGAAACGTTTGTTGTATGCTTACTCTAGACCAAGCATGCCTCATAAACTCCATCTTCATTCCTTACCTGGCCCTACCAATGTTTGAATAAATGACCTCCACTCTATAGTAAGACCAGGTTGGTGGGACCTAAAAGTTGGCTTGCTAGCTTCCCTGTCCTTGAGTGTCTTTGGCTCTTTGGTCTCAGGCCCTGCCTGAGAGAACAAAAGGGATTGCAGTTGTCACATCTCTGCAGCCCTGAGCTGCTCCGTTTCCTAACTTGGCTGGCTTTCCCATGTGCTGTTTCACATCAAATACTTCCTCCCCCCTTCCCCTCGGATGATTGGTTGAAATTAAATATCCTGAAATTACATTGAAAGGGAGAAAAAAAAGCTAATACAAAATTTTAATCAAAATATGAGCTTAACAGTTCCCAGTCTTTGAAATGTGAAGCAGACATGGGGCCCATGGGGGATGCCCCACATGCTCTCAGGTGTGAAGTCAGCCAAGGGAGGGGCCTCCTCACTTACCAAGAGAATTAGAAGCAAAGCAAAATGTATCGCAAAATGGGGTTTTCTCCAAACAACCAAACCATCTTTCCCTTTCCACAGTGGATATGGAAATAGAAGAATCGGTTTCCCAAGAAAAGGGGTTTGGGATGCTCTTCCCAGTGCCCATCTTGCCTTCGTCAACATGCAATCATCCATAAAGGCTTAAAGAGAGAGCTGCAAAGGACCAACCAAGGAACTTGGAGAACCAACTTTTACTGAAAGAGGTGGACACGGGCGCCCTCTGGTGGAAGAAGCCCCATCAGCCAGTAGAAGAAGGCATTTCTCCCTGGATTAACTCTATAAATAGACAGATGATTTATTAAACAGATTTGAGGCTCATTTGAGGCACTGGGCCATGATTGCTTCAGGGCTCAAATAAGGGAGTGCTTAGGCATTCTCTTCTTCCGCAGGCACCTGGACTTACTTAACTAAGTCACCAGCATGATCTACATTGCAAGTGCGTTGGACACTGTTGGCTCTGCTGCTCCCAGCCAGGAGATGCCAAATTCCTCATATATAAAAGGAGCTTTAGGAACTCAAGCAAAATAAGCACAATCTCCCTCCACCGCCTTCCCAGAGACTGAGGCGGCAGGGTTGCTGGGAGGATACACAATACCTTGTTACAAACCATGTAATGTTTTAAAAAGTATCTATCTGACAGCCTTGGCTAAAGCCAGATCTTCTATCTCGATTACTTCAATATGTAAGGTCCATATCGCACCACAGCATCCAGGCTTTCAGAGCCAAGGCCTCTGTCTTGTCCAACCTTCCCATCTGGAAGCAATGAGCTTAATATTCTGGCTTTCCCCCCATAAAAGCTATGTCACAAAAAAGTAGCAGCCTGTGAACTGCTTTATCCCCCCAAGACACACCAGGGCTCCTCATTCCCTGCATGGTCTATTCAGTTACACTTAAAGACCATCCCACCTCACCCCTCCCCATAAACCCCAAATGGCCTGTAACAGCATAGTACTGGAGGACAGGGCTGAATTGACAGTCATTTGCACTTTAATCCCACATTTGACATTTTGAGGGATGTAGCTTAAAATATAGTGGAGGCTTAGGGACTGCCTCTGCTCAACCGTGTTCACTGGAGAAGAAGCATCCTTCTCAAGGATCCTGATATTCCTGGTGGCCCACTGGAAGCCCAGCTTTGGGGTCTGTCTTGTAATGCCTCTCTCATTCATTCATTCATTCATTCATTCATTCATTCATTCATTTTAGCTCCTTTTCTCTATTTGAAAAGTTCTCCTGAGGCCAGTGTTTGGTAGCTCATGGTGATAATGACCTTCTCTATTATAAGTGTTTGATTCATGCATTGATCCATTATTTTTGTTAATTTCTGGTTGTCTCCTAGCAGGTACTTTTGCATGGCTGCCACTTGAGTTCTGAAGATGTTGTGTTGTGAGAAAGGCCCACATCAGCTCCAGCAGGTAGGTAGACCAGGTCTTACAAATCACTGCTGCATGTGATCCTTTGGGTTCTTGTTAAGCACATCTGTATACTACCCATTAAGAACCACTGGAAGCAAACCCTGGGGATGTGCAATGTTTAAGCAAGTTACCAAGAAAGAACCATCTATGACCATTAAAATCAGGAGACTTGAAGAGTTAGGTCAGATGAAGCAGCAAATGATGAAATGCATGATGTGAGGGGAACTGCAGATGGAATTAAGGGCCTTGCCTGGAAACAATATAATACTGTTGTTCACCCCCCAGTGAATCAGAGTCCGGGAGTTCTGGAAGATTAGTGAGGATGGAAATCACCCTCCTGCTGAGCTTCACAGACTGGCTACTTTTCTGTTCTCCTTCAGCTTTAAGGTTCTCAGGGCAGAGGACAGCTTTCCTGTGTTGAGTCTTCAGGGAAGGGTCTCTGAATCCTGACAGGGAATTGAAAAAGCAACTCATCTCGACTCCTGCTTTGACAGAGATCATCCTGCCTCTGAAGGGGAAACAAGTTTTCCCAAGGTCAGCCAGGCTCTCAAAACAAATTGATTTAGGCTAAATCAGGGGACGTGTGCACTCAGGTACAGCCAAGCCCACGTTTGTTAAGGACAGTATTCTCCAATGTCTTAAAGCCTTGCCCATCCACTCAGGTACACTAAAGCATTTTTAAAAGTACTCATCTGAGAGGCATTGCACCCCCAGGCTTCCAGGGGACCAGACTCCTGCAGGCAGTATGTGCAAACCTGTTTCCTGAAATGCTGCCTTGCTGCACTGCAGTTAACCTCTTTTTTGGCAAATTAGTTGATGACCTGGGAACAGTGAAATGAAACTGTAGGCACATCAAGAGGAGGTTATTTGTGTTCTGTCTTTTTTTAGACTGAGTCTCTGATGTGTTTATTTGCAAGCTTGGCTCATGGTTACTATCCCACTACTTACACTTAATCCTGTGTTTTCTTTGAGCTACCTTTAAATCCATGTCAAATGAAAAATACGGCCTGATTTTGAAGTGCTTGGTATTATAACAGAATCCCATGGTTTATGATCTCAAATTTATTGTCAGATGTATTTACTTCTCATTTTTCTTTCTCTTTTCTTTACTCCCTCCCACCCCCTTTTTAAGTCAGCCTAGAAGTTTTTAGTGTGTCATGAAGAAGCAGGATGGGAGACATGGTATAGTGTTTCCAGAACTTTTTGCCTTACAAAAGCGATTCAGAGACCCGTCATCTGCAGCCTGTGGAAGAGTGAGCTACTTGTGAAGAGCAGGAACTGCATCTTCTTCCCTCTCTCTCTTATTTCTGACCCCGTGTTTGGTGCTCAGGGGTGCCCAGTGAGTGTTGACTGGAATACTTGCCACCAGTGTAGGCCTAAAGCCAGTGTCTCTATGTTTCCTGGCATACTTTCTACTAAAATAGGCTTTAAAAAAAAAAAGGTGAAATATTTTCACTATTTTCTTAGATGTTCATAAGGCAAAGAAATTTACTTTCTGAAGAAAACAAAAAATGCTCCTTTAAAATTTAATATTTATTAAATATTCTGGAAATGGCTGTAATTACACAAATATACACATGTATCTGATCATTTCTACTGCTTATAAAGCAAGTTCGGGGAAAAAAAGATTGCATTTTGTAGTACTGCTTTAAGTTTTATATCAGAATTGTTATTTTATGCTTCTTTTAGAGACTGGAACTTGTTGAATTTTCAACTCTGGAGTGTTCTTGGCACGAGTAGAATTTGGCATTGGGAAAGGCAGTTTGCTGATGCTTGAGGATGGTACAGGTAGCAAAATCATTAGCAGCAGCCCAGAGCCGACCTTCCCTTGGCTCTATGTTCTCATCATCTGCAAAGGGTTGTGGGTAGGCCATGTGCCGGGGCTGGAAGCAAAAGGAGAGAGATTGTGGGAGACACCACTTACCTTCACACTCTTGCCAATCCCTCTGGACTGACTGTAAATTTTTAGATAACTAAAACCTACCAAGTTTCCTAGAAAATCCTTCTAGACTACATTAGGTAAATTAAGAATCATAACATAAATAACTTGCACATTTCATTCCATTTTTCAGACGTCGCCTTCGAGGCCTGTGCTCTTTAAGATGCCTCAATTCCTGCAGGGATCAATGGATTCCCCTTGGGTTCACACTAAACAAGCTCACATTCCAGCCTCCCAGCCTCTGACTGGCTTATGGAGGGTCCTCAGCACATCTGAAGGCACCTTTCACATCCCAACCGTCCATCAGACATTAATACGACGGAGCCATCACCACACAAGTTCACTGTGCCATTAATATCCTAGAATAAGAACATCGAATGTACACATCCTGAGATTTAATCTGTAAACAAAGCCCCAAGCGTCTGGGAGCAGGAGGTGTGTTTATGTTTCAATGGCGCTACTTTCATAAAGCCTGATTGGCCTATCTCTGGCACTAACCAGAGACGTTTTTTCAACCTTGGAGGGCAAAAATCTAAGATGACATTTCACCTGACCTCCACATGTGCCCTGACCTCCACAAGGCGAATGGAGAGCCTTCCAGGGCACTTACAAGTAGCCAGCAAGCCTCCCTCTGAGTGGGACATAAGGCCACAATAGTGAGTCCTGGTGGCTAGTGTTTCTCTTTGGCTGTCTTCTCAGAGGACCCATGGGGATGAGTGAATGATTGTCTTGCCTTCTTCCAGGAAGTGACAGGGTGGGGTGGCCAAGCCTTCTCTACTGTCTCAGGATTCCAAATGCTGCTGTCAGCAGCCATGACTTCAGGGCATAAAGTCCAAAAACAAATTTGAAAGGAGTTTACTGATCATTTCTGAAGCATCGAAGTTTGTGAGAGACTTTGACAGGGAGAGTCACAGAAGAACAAATTATTTCCAGCTTCATCATTTCCTAGGCCAAAAATTAACCTTCTCCCCCCGGTAGTAAGACAGCAGCTGTTGCTCTTTCTACCCAGTTCCATGTTGGCTGTCTGGACCCTTGCTAATAATTCAGGGTTGGGAGACTTGAGGAAAGAAAAACTATTATTAGCTCAAAAGGAGGGAAGAGGAGAAAAAGAGAGAAAGTAGAAGAAAAAATAATTGAAACAAGCATAGATTCATTGTTTTACATGTTGATATTGAGCAGATTTCTTTTCCCTAAGAAGAGGATGATTCAAACTGGCCACCACAGCACACATCCCAGCTCTAGGAAGTATTTTGTTTGGCACCATCAAGGTTGGCCTGGGGAGTCTCTTTGAAACAGAGGCATGCCCTGGGCTCAGAGAAACTTATTATTTCTACAAATTTACCCTCTAATACCTAGAGGGAAACTTACCGAAGCCCAGGGAGTATATCAACTCTTGATGGCAGTGTAGAGGCACTGTTTAGATAGAAGCGGCTCCTGGAGGGACTCAAGACAGAGCTAGTACTAATGAAGTGACTATCACCTGTTTCTGCCTCTATAAATGCCCTGGTTGTCTAGGTCTTGACCCACTGAATCTCTCTCTCTCTCTCTCTCTCTCTCTCTCTCTCTCTCTCTCTCTCTCATAGTTATACAGCAACAAGGGGTTATGGTGACTGTGTCTAATCTTTGGGTATAATATGGTACCCTGTTTGTCATACTCTCAGTTCATTTACCTCCTGGGTGTGTTGGCACTGGGTTTTGCAAACAACCCAGGTATCTCCTTTCACTTTTAGCCTCCAGATATGCCTGGTATCTCTATCTATAAAAAGACAATGAGAGCTATGGGACAGCTGGTCAAATGTAGAAAATCTGGTTCTGAGCCCAAAGCTGGTGTAGCAGGAGACCCACAAGGCCACCTCCAGCAGGTTTATTCTGACCAAGGCTCCTTTGTCCCTCCAAGTCACAATGCATGATCATACTATCAAGGGTGGACATGCTATAGTTAATATCCCATTCTGTTCTTCTGTGATCAAAAGAAATTCTGTTTCTTCAACAATGCTGGAAGTTCCCTATGGAGAGGAAATATTATCATTTCTCTCTCATCTTTTTGCACTCATGAGCTAACAGCTTCTCTGACCTCAAGGGCTCTACTCACAATTATGAATTCAAGAGAAAAGCTTCTGGGAACACCGCCCAGGAGCGTGTTCCCAGAAGTTTAGATTCTGGCTCCTGTGGATCGCACCTCACATGTGCGTACCCTCTCTGTGTGCACTCACTCTCTGCCAAATCAGATCTAATTCTCACAACAATGCCAAGTGGCCACAGGTCCAGCATTATTATTTTCCCACGCTACAATGACAAGAAGGGATGATTTGTCTAGAATGATCCAGCTGTTAGTAGCAGGATGGAGACCAAGAACCTTTGCTTGTCTGGCTTCCATCATTCTTTGCAATCTACATCAGGAATTCCAAACATTGCCGCACAATTTCAAACCAAAGTTGGGGTTCCAATATACAGAAGAAAAGAACAATTCTCAAATTTCTGATGTCAAAAAGTACATTGGGTCAGGTGTGGCACATACCTTTAACCCCAGCACTAGGCAGAGGCTGGAAGATCTCTGTGAGATCAAGGCCAGCCTGGTCTACATAGTGAGTTCTAGGCAGCTGGAGCAATGGAGTGACTCTGTCTCAAAAAAAAAAAAAAATGGGGCTGGAGAGATGGCCTAGCGGTTAAGAGCACCGACTGCTCTTGCAGAGGACCCAGGTTCGATCCCCAGCACCCACATGGCGGCTGAGAACCGTCTGTAACTCCAATTCCAGGAGAACTCCAGTTCCAGGGGAATCCGAGACCCTCTTCTGACCTCCGTGGCATTGCACGACACGGGTGCACAAACCTACATGCAGACAGTACATTCATACACATACAGAAATAAATAAAAAAATTTGTTTAAAAAAAAACGTATTAATGGAATAAATTGGCTCTCTTTAATAAGAGAGCAAAAATGACCAGCAAAATGGGGGCCCTGGTAGGATGGGGCAGGGTAAAGGGATAAAGGGATGATTCACCACTGGACTCTCATCACTTTGAGTTACATGTGCATCGCCCCATTAACGGGAATTGGAGTAATCGCAATGCTATGATGACGCAGATTTGATAACTAGAAAGATGCCCATTCTGAGATTTTATCTAGGTTGTTACATTCTTCCAGTCTCACATCTGCGTGATGAGATATGAAAATTCTTTTCCTGCAGGGCGCAGTGGCACACAGATTTAATTCTAGCACTTGGGAGGCAGAAGCAGGCAGATTTCTGTGAGTTCAAGTCCAGCCTGTTCTACATATCGAGTTCCAAGCCAACTGTGGCTACAGAGAAACCTTGTCTCAAAAAGAACAAAACAACCATAATAAAAAAGAAAATTCTTTTGTACAAATGACTTTCATTTACCTTGGGATTATATTTGAATCTAACAGACTATATCAAGAATCCTCTAAATATAAAAAATTTTATGATTAACAATCAAATACAAAAGCCATTCACTGCTTGATCTCACTTGTATTTGGAATCTAAAAATATAAAATCAAATTCTTGGAAACAGAATGTAAGAGGATAGTTATCCAAGACCAGCAAAGAGATAGCCTGAGCCAGAGAAGATGTAATCAAATGATTCAGGATTTGACTAGACAGAAGAATAAACTCCAAATATAGTTAGCAATAACAATGTATCATATAGTTTGACATTTCTTAAAGATTAGTTTTTAAATGTTCTCCTCATGAAGAAATTATAAGCATATGAGATATGTATGTTAACTATCCTAAAATAATAATTTCACAATGGATATATATCATAACATTATATAGTATCCCAAAATACATATAAATAATTCTTATCAATTAAATGTAAAAATTTTTAAATTCATCCAAGAATTTTTTTTCTAGAAAATAGTAACAAATGGGTGAAAATATTTATTTATAAATATTTTAACTTTGTTTCATGTTATAGTATTTTAAAACAAAAAAGTAGGTAAAATGCTAAATAAGCCATGTTATCAGAGCATCACAAGTTTATCTAAGTCAGATTGCAGTGCATGGCTCTTGTCTAAAATTACAAATGCACACCTATGCATAACCACATGTGCATTTACATGGATGAGTGCAAATACCGAAGCAGCAATAATGAAAGAAAAATGATTTCTGGTGTTTAATGATTCAGCTCATTTATTGTTTCTGATATTTTTGCCACAAATAAGTGGATTTTATTGTCAAAAAACCTATCCATTTTAAAACATCTCACTAGTCAGGAGTATAATTCCTTTCTAATCTTGATTAGAATTCACTGTAAGTCTACATATACACCTCCCTTTTCTTCCTAGGGCAGCTTCTTCCATGAGAACATTGGCAAGATAAATGAAAACTGAAGATATGGAGGGATACACAAGTCCAGCTTTCACAAGATGACCATCAGCCAGGTAATAGCTGCCTAAAATGCTGGGGTCCAAGAAGCCTAATCTCCCTCAGTAAATCTGTACCTCGTTTCTTGAAGAGGCCCATACAGAGATCTACCTTAGCACTGAAAACATAAAGTCTCTGAGTTATAATTGAAGAGAATCTGTTACACAGGTGGGCCAACCAATTCATGGTAACTATATTTCAGAAACAAAACTTCAAACCATGATGAAAGTTGTAGAAGCAAGTGCTGACATTCTCAGAAGAAATGGATCCTCTCTTACCCCTGAAGAGGGCCACACATGATTTTACAAGCAAACAAACACAGCAATTCATAGTCAAAAATATCAAGGAGAAAATGGACTATGCCTCTCCCAGCAGCTATCTCCTGGTAAGTGGACCAAGATTTGGTCAATGGCCACACAGCCAAGAGTATGTGAGCAGCACAAATTGGACTTGACGGATTTGAAAAAGGAAGGGAGAGAGAAAGACACAAAACAGGGTGGGTAGAGAAGGTGGATGGACCTGGAAGGAGTTGGGGGAGAGCAAGTGAATATGGTCAAAATGCATCCTATGAAACTGCCAAAAAAATGTATAAAACGTAAACAAAATTCCAAGGATACAATGAGATATCAATAGGAATCAGCAAACATGGACAACTCTAGCAAGATCTGCAAGGCCAGGGAGCATTGACTCTTGTGCCTATATGCTAGAGGAGACTGGCTAGTCCTGACCCTGCTATATAAGGGCACTACTCCAATGTCCCTAGGATGAGCCCCACAAGATGGAGGGGCTCTCAGCAGCTGCACTTCTTTATATACTTATACTTGGGTCCAGTTTCCAAATGGGCTCTGAGAGTGCCACAGACTTTCAGAGTACTACCTATATAAACGTTGTTATAGTGTCTGTAGGTCTACAAAACAAAATTAGGAGCTGGTGAGATGGCTCAGTGGCTAAAAGCACTTGCCACACAAGCTTGATGACCTGAGATTCAGCCACTAGGGAAGGAGAAAACATGCCTGATAGTTGTCCTCTGCCCTCCAGATACATATGCTCATTCCTGTGCATATACTCATATATCATATGCACACTAATGATAAATTTTAAACATTTTTAAATAATAAAATTATATAAAATTCCAGAAACTTTCATTGTATATATACAGCTATTACTTGCAGCACCAAATTAGGAAATGAACATTTAAATTGTATAACTTAAAGTAGGAAATATCTGGAAAAAATCTTGCAAACCTTGTATAAAATTTTATGGAAAATATTATTAAACTTATATATGGGTTATTGTGGAAGACAAGTAATTAGAAAAATAGAATGTTTATAATATTTGTAATGCTTAATATTTTAAAGATGTTGATTTTTACCAAATTGGTTTATAGGGTTTATGTAATGCCAATCAAATTCCTAAAAGACAAGTGTGTGAGCTTAACATCATAAGCTATTTTGCTTCTAAATGTTTGTGGGAAAGTAAAATAATAAGAACAAAAAAATCTAGGAAAGTAACAGATTGAGAATATTTGTTTAAAGGAAATCAACACTTTTGTGAAACTATAATAATTAAGATCTGTAGCATTGGTGCATGGCTAAACCAACTACCAAAACCACACTTGAAAAATAAAACCACTACATGCACACTTGAACCACAATATAAGTGGCATTTCATTTCACGACAAGAAATATGGTCTTACCAATAAGTGACATGCAAACAATTGACTTACAATATGGGGAGATGAAATCAATCCTCTATTTAATTTGTTTTATATTTTCTGAAGATCAAAATAAGAGAAAAAACTGTATAACTATTTTCATGACCTTGAAATGAAGATAAAATTAAACATAAAATGAAAAGGTAATTGAGCTACATTAAACTTAGAATGTCTATCACAGATATTTATAGCTAAAAGGACAACATAAAAAAAAGTTAAGCCACAGGACAGAATGGTACATTCAACTAACATGTATTCAAGATATGCAAAGAACTATACGAGTCTGCAAATAATATTCTGGGAAGATGGCACAGGGGAAGATCACTCGCTGTGCAATCAGAAGGATCTGAGTTCAAATACCCAGAAATTACATAAAAAGCCAGGAATGACTGTGCATGCCAGCAACCTCAAGCCCAGATATGCTCCTATGTGCCTGTAAACACAGGATTATGGAGCAGAGAACAGAGAATCTTGGAAGCTCCCTGACCAGCCAGCCTAGACAAAACAGTGAAACTCTGATTCAACAGAAGTCCATCTAAAAACAAGGTTTTTTGATTTTCTAGCCTGTAGTGTCTGTTAAGGGCATTTTACCCTATTATATGGTAAATTTATTGCAATTCTTTTTACATAGTATATATTGTAAGAAGTTTCTAGGTTTCCATATAGCTTTTTTTTTAACATTTTTTCACATAAATTTATTTATTTATTTATTTATTTATTTATTTATTTATTTATTTTTAACAAATCTAGACCCATGTTCCCACCCATTCCCCCACCCAGCCAGAGCTCATGCATTCTGCCAAACATGCTTTTCATCTCTTAGTCTTTCTCAATATTTTCCATGGGGAAGTTGACTGTTTTGAGCAGAAGCTCACTGTTTCAGTCAGTTCTTTGATGCAGTCTTTTCTGTTGTTTTTGTTGTTGTTTCCAAAATGCATTATGCCCAACTGCTTTGTACAAAAGCTCAGGGGGCCCTACACAAGAAATACAACTGGGTAATTGGCATTGAAGTAGAAACCTAAATCAAAACCGCAAATGGATAATAAGGCAAAAGGAAGCAACACAAACCTATCAGTCATAATCTTAAATATTAATGGACTAAATTCCCCAATCAAAAGACATAGACTGGGAGACTGGATTAGGAAACAGAATCCATCGATATGCTGTCTACAAGAAACACATCTTACCTTCAAGGACAGGCACCACCTTAAAGTGAAGGGATGGAAAAAAATATTCCAAGCAAATGGTACCAAAAAGAAAGCAGGTGTTGCTATTTTAATATCTGATAAAATAGACTTCAAAGCTTAAAGAAGAAATCAGAAGAGACAAAGAGGCCATTACATTCTCATCAAAGGAACAACACAAGAAGATTTCACAATTATGATATATATGCCCCAAATTCTGGTGCACCAAACTTTATAAAGACAATTGCTCCAGGACACAAGTCACCGGGGACTCCCATACTCATAGTGGGAGATCAATACCCCACCTGAGTCCTTGGATAGGTCAACAGGACAAAAAATAAACAGAGAGGCATCTGAACTGAACGACATGATACACCAAATGGACCTTCATAGACCTCTACCGAACATTCCATCCTAATACCAGAGAAATACACTTTCTACTCAGCACCCCACGGAATATTCTCCAAAATGACCACATCCTGGGACACAGAAGAACCTCTACAAATACAAAAAGATTGAATAATTTCATGCATCCTGTCAGACCACAGTGCAATAAAGCTCAACATCACACCAGGACAAGCCCTCCTGCTACAAGAACACATGGAGACTAAACAACACACTCTTGAATAATGAATGGGTCACAGGAAGAGATAAAGAAAGAAATAAAAACATTTCCTGGAACTGATGACAATGACAATACAACACAACAAAAAAACCTAGGATACCTTAAAAAGCAGTCCCTAAGAGGGAAGTTTATAGCCCTGGGTGCTTACATTAGAAAAAACAGAAGAGCTACAAGTGAATGATTAACACTACAGCTAAAACATTGAAAGCAACAACAGATAACCCTAAACGCAACAGACAGGAAGAAATAACAAAAATCAGAGCAGAAATCATGAAATAAAAACAAAGAAAACAATGCAAAAATCAATGAAGCCAAAAGTTGGTTCTTTGAAAGAAATAAACAAGATAGACAGACCTCTAGCCAGTTAACAAAAAGAAAGAAGGAACAACTCCAATCAATACAATCTGTGATGAAAAGGGAAATTCACAACGGAGAAGGAAAAGATCAAGAAAAATTATAATGGGAAATATTACAAGAACCTATATTCTACCAAGTATGAAAACCTAGAAGAAATGGATGAATATCTGAAATCCTGGGAATCACCAAACCTTGGCCAAGAAGAGACCAGCAGCTTAAACAGACCCATAACATATGAAGAAATAAAGGATGTAGTAAGAAACCTCCAACTAAAAAAGCCCAGCCAGACCAGTTTCACAGCAAGAATTCTATAAAACATTTCAAAAAGAACTACAACCATTTTACTGGAATTGTTTTAGAAGTATACATCAAAAGGGAATTCTCCCAATTTTCCTCTGAAGCCAATATCACTCTATTACCAAAACCAGACAAAGATCCAACTAAAAAGGAGAATTATAGACCCATCTCCTCATAACAAAGATGCCAAATTTCTAAACAGAATACATGGCAATCGATACAGACCCACATTAAGAAGATCATCCATTCATGGGACCAAGTGGATTCTACCAGAGATGCAGGATGGTTCAACATACGAAAATCAATAAAAATCATCAAACACATAAACGGAATCAAAGACAAAAATCACGCCATCACCTAATTGATGCTGAAAAGCCCTTTGACAAAATCCAGCACCCTTCATGCTTAATCCTAGAAGGAATTGGAATGGAGGGATCATTCCTCAATGTAATCAAAGCCATATACAGGAAACCCACAGCCAATATCATCCTAAATGGGGAAATGACAGAAACATTCCCTTTAAAGGTAGGAACTTGGCAAGGCTGCCCCCTGTCACCACTCCTCTTCAATATAGTGCTTGAAACACATTGCTAGAGCAATAAGGCAAGAAAAGGATATTAAAGGAGTACTATTGGAAAAGAGGAAATCAAACTATCCCTATAGGCTGATGATATGATTGTTTACTTAAGGGATGCTAAAAAACTCCACCGAAAACTCCTAGAACGATTAACAGCTTCAGCAAAGTGGCAGGATCAAAAATTAACCTTAAAAAATCAATGGCCTTTCTTTACACAACAACAAGACCGAAAACAAAAGAACTGACAAAAAAAAAACACAATAGCCTCAAAAACAATAAGATACCTAGGACAAACCTAACCACGGCAGACACCAAAGACTCATACAAACAAAAATTTTTTTAAACCCTTAAAAAGAAGAAGAAATTGAAGAAGACCAAAAATGGAAAGCACTGGATCATGAAAACCTGCTGAACATGATATATGGAAATATAACATGAAAATGTCCATTTTACCAAAAACTTCTTGTATAGATTTAAACGCAATCCAATCAAATCCCCAAGAGTTTCTTCACAGGCTTGGAAACAAAATTCTAAATTCATTTGGAAAACAAAAGACCCCGAATAGCCAAATCACCCCGGAGTGAAAAGAGTTACACAGGAGGGATCTTATAACCGAGATTCAAAATACTATCAGGCGATATCATAAAAACGCCTGTACTGGCACAAACAGATCGTTGACCAATGGAACAAAACCAAGATCCAAATCTGAGCACATACATTTTCAGCCCATCTCAATTTTGACAAGGGGGCCAAGAACCACAATGGAAGAAAGACAAGCATCTTCAGCAAGTGGTGTTGGCAAAACGGGATCAACCACTTGTAGAAGAATGAAATTAAACCCTACCTCTCGCCCTGTACAAAAGTCAACTCGGATGGATAAGACCTCAACGTGGAAACCCCAAACTCTGAAGGTGATAGAAGAAAAAGTTGGCAGCAGACTACAAGACATATAGTGTAGGAAAGACTTCCTAAATCAAACAGCAGCTGCACAAGAATTAAGGTCGACAATTGACAAATGGGTCCTACATCAACTCAAAAGCTTCTGTACATCAAAAGAAACAATCAAGGAAATGAGAGATCCCACAGAGTGGGAGGAAACCTTCACTGCAGATACATCTGACAAAAGTTGATTTTCAGAATTATAAAACATCAAAAAAACAAAGAAAAAAGAAAACAAATGACCCACCAATAGATGGAGCAAAGAACTGAACAGAGACTTCACAGTGAGGAATTAGAGATGTCTCTGAGAAAACACCTCAAGAACTGCTCAACATCACTAATCATTAAGGAAATGCAAATGAAAACCACTTTAAGATATCATCTTACTCCAATAAGACTGGCTAGGATCAAGAAAACAAATGATACCAAGTGCTGGAGAGGTTGTGGGGAAAGGGGAACACTCATCCACTGCTGGTGGGAATGTAAACTTGTACAGCCACTATGGAAAGCAGTGTGGAGAACCCTTGGAAGACTTGGAATGAACTTGCCACCCGACCCAGCCATACCACTCCTGGGCATGTACCCTCAAGACTTACGCCACCACAGAGATACATGCACAGCCATGTTTATTGCAGCTCTCTTCACAATAGCAAGGAGCTGGAACCCACCTAAATGCCCCTCAACTGACGAGTGGATAGAGAAAATGTGGTACATCTACACAATGGAGTTCTATGGAGCAGTAAAGAAAGACCACATCACGAGCTTTGCAGGAAAATGGCTGGAGCTAGAGGACATCATGCTGAGTGAAGTAACTTAGTCCCAGAAAAACAAACGACGAGTGGTATCCCTCATCTGTGGATGCTAGTGCCAATTATCCATATAGCTTTTTCAAAAGGACTTTAGTGCTAGTTATCTGTTCCCATAGTCCCTTCTCTGACCTGCCCTCCCATTCTCTCCTAAATTTAATCCTTCCTCTTCTGTTATTCCTTTTCTCCTCCTTTAAATCACTACAGCCTATGAAACTCCCTTCCCCAAGACCCTGTACTAGTTTCCTGACCTCTAAGTATTTTCCAGCTGAAATACATATATCTAAAGATTCAAAGCTAGCATCCGTATATTAGAGAGGCTATGCAACATGACTCTTTTGGTCTGGGTTACCTAATTCAAGATGACTATTTGCAGTTCCATTCATTTACTTGCAAATTTCACAGTTTTTTTTTCTTTTTTAGTATTTTATTTTATGTGTATGAGTATATTGCTTGCATGTGTGTAAGTGCACCCATGCTGTGCAATGACCGCAGACTCAGATGAAGGCACTGAATCCCCTGAAACTGATCGGTGGTTGGGCTTGCCAAGGAGGAGCCTTCAAACATGACATCTTTCAGCCTAATAAAGAAAAATTTCATAAGCTGAATATGCTAAAACCTATGATATATGTGGCATGCATATATGTATATTTTGGAGTGATGCAAATTGGAGAGAATAACAACAGCAACAACAATGGCAGAAGGACTGGGTCAAAGAACTGACTGAAGTGGTGAACCTTTGCTCAAAACAGTAAACTGTATGTTTGGCAGACTGCATGAGCTCTGGTCGGGGGGGGGGGGAAGGAAGGGATCACAGGTCTAGATTTGATTGAAATGCACAAAGCTTCAATAAAAATTGGCTTTGAAGAAAAAAAAGAAAAGAATGGTTGTTAGCCATCATGTGGGTATAGGGAATGGAACTCAGGTCCTCTGCAAGAACATCTGCTGCTCGTAACCACAGAGCCACCTCTGCAGCTCAATTTTATTTTTCTTGGCCACTGATTAATATTCCAGTGTGTAAATGCACCATGTTTCCATTATCCACTCAACAATTGGACATCTACATTGTTTCCCTTTCCTGGCTATTATGAATAGAGAAGTAATTAACATGTATGAAAAAGTTTCTCTGTAGTGGAACATAGAGTCCATTGGGTCTGTGCCTAAGAGTAGTATGGCTAGATCATGTGGATCTAGTTTAGCATTTTGAGGAACCTCCACACTGATTTCCACAGTGGCTACATGAGTTTGCACTCTCATCAGCACAGAATAAGTGTTCCCTTTTCTCCACATCCTCACTAGCATTTGTCATCATTTGTCTTTTGGGTCTTAGCCATTCTGACTGGAGTAAGATTAAATCCCAAAATAGTTATAAACTGCATTTCCTTGATGGCTGAAGATGTTGAGCAATTTTAAAGAACTTTCTCATCCCTTTATTTGCATTTCACCTTTTTTATAATTCTGAATGGATTCTATGTTTTGGGGTTGTTGTCAATGGGGTCCTATGGACCCTCAAACACTACTGGCCATTAGCATTTGTCTTGGTTACCCACCAATACTTGATGCTAGGACCTTATTGCTGAATATACTACATAGGTGAGTCATAGAAAAAAAAAACATGGAGAAATCAAAGCTCTACTGGCTAGTTTTCCTAAAGCCAGAGGGTCTTGTGCATGCTACTGGAAGAAAAAAGTAATCATCAACCTTCTATGAACACTTTGAGTTAAAATAACAACCAAGTTTGCAAGGTATGTCCACTAGTGTGATAATGGCATGAATAACCAATTACTTTCTGATTAGATTTAAGGCCAACTTTACAAGAGGGAGGCCATACCTGGCGCTGTTATCAGGGTCGAGAACCTGTGGATAGATAGGTGTATTAGTTACTGTTCTGTTGTTATTATAAAACAACATGATGACCAAGGAAACTTATACAAAAAGAGTTTATTTGACTTGTATTTCCAGAGGGAGAAGAGTCCATCATGGTATGGTAGGAGGCCACTGGAGCAGAGCACTAAGTACTGACAACTTCATGCATACCTAGGAAGCAGTGAGAGCAATTGGAATGAGACAAGGCCTATAACTTCTCGTGGCCTGGCCTGCCACCAGTGATGTAGCGCTTCTCTCAGCAAGGCTGTACCTCCTAAGCCTCCTCACAACAGCACCACCACCAAGGAAAAAAGTGTTCAAATACTTGGACCCTATGGGTGATATTTCTCATTAGAACTATCACAACAGGTCATAATTGGAGAACCTGCTGTTATTATATTAAATGGATATGTACTAAACCAACTCCTAATCAGGTATCTTCTACCCATAGCTTAGTCAAGTCTCAGCTTTCATGAGAGAAGCTTTTTGCAGTAGATGTTGATTAATATAGAGACTCACGATGGGTCAGCATTGAATAAAAGACTGGAATACTCAGTCCTAAATGGGACACCTATATCACACCCTGTCATCCTAAGTTTCAGAAATCATTTCAGAAAGGGGCAAAAAGATTGTAAGGGCTAAACATTGCTGATGGATGCAAGGAAAGTATTTTTTGAACACAATAGGGCAGTTGCACATGTGAACCCCAGCACTGGTAACCACATACATGCACAAGATCTGTGCAAGGCCAACCCACTTAAAAATCTAGCATTGATGAGGGAAGTGGAAAAGAAACCCCAGCCCTAGATGAAGAATTATTGGCAATTTATAGCTACTGGGAGGTGACTCAGTTTACTATATAGGTGTAATGCTGTGTAGATGGATCTGGCTCTGGGGGATGAGCTCATGCCCAAGAGCATTTGGAGAACACAAATTATACTTCTTATTTCTTAAAAAAATAACAGAGGACATGAAGTTAGAGGTGCTAGGGTGGAGGTAGAGATAGAGGAAGGAATCTGAATATGAGCAAAATATGCTGTATGAAAACCTACAAGAATCATGAATAAAATATTTTTAGGCCATAAAATAATGGAGCAAGAGGAAGACACTCAGTGTCCTCATCTGCCCTCTGCATGTGTGTTAATATCTGTATACATAAGTCCATGCATCACACACACACACACACACACACATACACAAACACAAAAGAATTGCAATAGAATTTTGAGTATTGAAATATTAAGGTTGGGAATTATCAACTTTGGTAAACTTTTCCATTCAGTGACACTTGGAGTGTAAATTGAAACAATAACTTGGGAGAACAGTTTGGCACTGCCTGAAGTTGAAAGTGTAGGTGGCCTGTGAGCCTGACTTTCAGTATTAGCTGAATGTCACAGAGAAAACCTTTGCTTGTGCACACAAGAGGATATGTGTAAGCATTCCCACAGTAACCCAAACTGATACTAGCTGTGTACAGTGATATAGAATGATTAATTAAGTATTAGTATAGTAACACTGAAAGAGTCTTTATAGAAAATAAATGAACAACAGCTATGTGCAATAACAGAAAAATTTCCAAAGTTATTTTGAACAATTCATAGAAAACATATATATTAAATTTCATTTTTAAGATGTTGAAAAATAGCATATATATGTATATATATATATATATATGACCTATGACCTCAACCACAATTTTTTTTATTTTTTTTATTTTTAATATTAAAAAAATATTTATATTTTTTAATTTTGTGTATGTTGTATGTGAATTTCTTTGTTTCCATGAATATGTAAATAAGTGTACATGTATATGTGTATACCTGTATACATATATGCCCTGTGTTTGAGGGCCAGATTTCAATGTCAGGTATCTCTCTATCACTCTCTGCCTTGTTATTTGACCTAGACCTTGCTCAATCACTTCAACTGGCTGACTAGAGAGTTCTAAGGAACTTCCTGTCTCAGCTTCTCCAGAGTTAGGATTAGGGGCACAAGTCATCATACCTTGCTCTTCACATGAGCATTGCCTATCTGGATTTAGGCCATCACTTTGATCCAAGCACTTGAAGAACTTAATACAATGTGCTTTGATCATATTCACCCCCCTCTTCCATATTTTCTCATATCTGCCTTTACATCACCACTATTGCCTGATTTCATGTCTTATTTTATTTGTCCAATTTTCTTTGAATATTGCAACCTTCCTTCCAAGGTTCAGGGAGCATTGCTGAAGGGCAGAAAGATTATAAGAACTAGACGTGGTAGATGACTACAATGAACAGTGTTTTCTGGACAGAATAGGACCATTGTATACAGAAACTTAAAGGGACTGTGACAGCATGTACAAAACCTGTACAAGCGAAAGGTGGACTATCCTGACATGGAGGCAGGGTAGTACACACAAACTCTCACCCAAGCTGAGGAAATATTGACAATTGATAGTTGCTGGGAAAGGGAGAATCAGTTTTCTTTAAGGATGATATCTTTGGTAAGTAAACTGTCTCGATTACACTTTTAGGGAAAATATATAAACTTAAATCTCCTCATGGAAACAAAGACATGACTTCAGTGAAGAGAATTTATAGCCCTCCAGCATGAGGGACAGGCCAGCACAAGGCATTCCAAGTTCTGTCCATCCTCTGTTTATTAGCCTGGGATCTGTTCTTACAAGGGTGTTCCTTCATAGTTGTTCATTAAACTCTGAAAATCTATTTGTGTATATGTGCATACATTAATATCTATATTAATAAGTATCTCTACAATCTGGAATGTTCTAAATAAGGGGAAATGGCAGAAGAATGAAGAGACAAAAAGAAAGGAGTCTGACATGACCAATGCCCATGCCAGAGCCCCTCCTAGTGCCAGTCTCCAAGCTGTTGGGATGTGCCCACTGTTTTTGGATGATGATGGGATGTGCCTTGATCAGTCTGCATACATGTGGAGGAGGCATGGCTCTGAGCTGCCAGGGTAAGGAAAATACCAAAAGCCACATTCCACATAGGCCTCAGTCTTTCACCTCTGATGTAGATAAGTCCCAAACCCAGCAGGCCTTGTGTTGCAGGACCTTAGCCTGCAGTTCACCTCCTTGAAGTACTGCTAATGTTCTGCCCTCCAGCAAAGAGGAAATCTGACTGCTTTCCCTGACCATGTCTCCAGAAGTCCAGTTCCAGCCAGTCCCAGCTCTTTCTGCTGCAGTTTGCTAAGTAAGAATATATTCCATCACCTCCTTGCCTCTCTTTCCCTCTCTCCCCCCTCATCCTAGCCATTTTTACTTTTCTTTTCCACTCTTCTTTCTCTTAACAACACTGAATTCTCTTCCTATTTTGTGATAGAATTCAGCAAGTCTTGACACAAATAGAAAGTACCACATTCTTTCTCTTATTTCACTTTTTACTTCTAGTATAAAAGAAATACCACGATTTTCCAGAATATCAAATTTAGGAAGATATTTAGTAGGCTTCATAAACTGACAAGGTTTTTTAGACCCCTTAAAATCACATTTAGAGCAACTGATTTCTCATTAACTTCAGTCAGGCAAAGGGCAGTCTAGCAAAAGTGACCAAAGTGGTATAGTTTTTGTCCTTCTGGAGTTTGAGCAATACAGACATTTTGAGAACCAGTTAGTTATTCATGCCCAACTCCCAAATGACCACATTAAAGGAATGAGTGGGTGAATATCCATGTTCCTAACACATTGGATAATATAAAAATATTGAATGACCTTCTGATTTATGAATAGATACAATTTGCTTTAGGATTCATTTCGGTAAATAGAAATTGATAATGACCTCACCATCCAGCTATTTGTGCTAGCTATTTGTACATACTCTTCAATTCAACCTTCAGTAGCTCACATGCATTATTTTTTTTGCAGAGAGGGAACAAGCTCAAAACCTCACCAGATGAGTTTATAGTACAAACAGAGTGGCTAATTCAAGAAACAGTTCAAGTTCCCCCTTTTCCTGTTGCCTGCTCATCAGTTCCAGAGCCTTTTCTTATTATGTAGTCATCTGAGACTTTTCTTCTGTATGAAGAACATTCTTATTGTCCATACCAATAGCTTCTGTACTTTTCGGCAATCTGGTTTCACAAGACCAATAAGATTATTTTATCATCAGTCACATTTTCCCAAATATTTACCTGTGACCCCTTCCCCCTGACAAGCTGGTTGGATAAGACACCAGCCAGGCACCTCTCCAGCTCTTCTTCTTCCCGTTTTCATCAGGATGGGCACAGGATAGCGCCTTTGATGAAAAGGGAATGCATGTATCAACCAAAGAGAGTGTGAAAGGATAATGACTAGAAGTCCAAACTCATTTCCTCAGCATCCACATGCAGATGTGAAAGAAATGGGTGGTGTGGGGACAATTTCTAAATAGCTCAATCTGCAACGAATTTATGTACAGATGCTTAGCAACTGTTACCCGCTATTGTAAACTGTCTTCCACGGGATGAACATAGAAAAGTCCTTTTACTTTCAGATGGGAACTTTTACAAATATATTTTGAAAGTTTAACAATATCCAGAATATTAGTTTAACAAAAATCCTAATATAAAATGAAATGGAAATGTATATGTTATTGGGTATAGAAGAGCTTGGTTGGTGGGAATAGAAGGTACACTAATGAGTGTTGGAGAGATGGCTCAATGGGAAAACGAGCCTGAGAACCCGAGCTCAAATCCTCAAAAACCTACACAAAAGCGTACTGCTAATCATGAGTGTCTATCAGCCCAGTGTTCCTATAGGGAGATGGAGGACAGAGACGAGAGAATCCCTAGAGCTCAAAGTTCAGCTAGCCGAGTGTACACAGGGGAAGAGCAAAAAGAGACCCTGTTCCAAACAAGATGGAAGGTAAGAATCAACACCTAAGATTGTCGTCCTCTGACCTCCACACACACACCATGGCACACATGCTCTCTGCTGGATAGCTTTAGTGTCAACTTGACACACCTGGGTTGTGTCCTCAATTGGGGAATTGCCTCCATTGGACTGGCTTGTGGCCATGTGGGACATTTTCTGAAATGTCAAGTGATGTGGGAGGGCCCAGCCCACTGTGGTTCTGAATTACATAGGAAAGCAGGCTGAGCATATGCCAGAAGAGCAAGCCTGTAAGCAGCATTCCTCTATGGCCTGTGCTTCAGCTCCTGCCTCCAGGTTCCTTCCGCTTGTTCTTACCTTGGGCTCCCTTAGTGATGAACTGTGACCCAGGAGATGTAAATAAAGCCTTTCCTGGGAAACATCACAACAGACATCGAAAAGATTCAGACAATAGTACAGGAATATTTTAAAAACCTATACGAGGGGCTGGAGAGATGGCCTAGCATTGAGGAGAGCCAACCGCTCTTGCAGAGGACCCGGGTTCGATCCCTAGCATCCACATGGTGGCTGAGAACCGTCTTTAACTCCAGTTCCAAGGGAATCTGACACCCTCTTCTGACCTCCGTGGCATTGCACGACGTGGGTTCATAAACCTACATGCAGACAGTACATTCATACACATACAAAAAAAAATAAATAAAATAAAAAAAAAACTATACTAAATTTGAAAACCTAAGAGAAATGGATGAATATCTGAAATCCTGGAATACACCAAAGCTTACTCAAGAAGATATTGACAGCTTAAATAGACCCATAATATATGAGGAAATTGAAATAGTGATTCAAAACCTCCCAACTAAAAAAAGCCTAGGCCCAGATGGATTTACAGCAGAGTCCTTCCTATAGAACCTTTAAAGAGGACATACAACCACTATTACTTAAATTGACCTGATTTTGTCCTCGAGTGGATGGGACTGGTAAATGAAAAGCTGAAAGGAATAAGGCACCCCCCTCCCCCCCAAAAAAACCCCAAGAGGCCCCTGAGGACAAGATCCTCAACTGACCTTGAGAAAACAAAAACCTGGGTTAATCTGGGCTAAGGGTGTGGCCTTAAGCATCCAAAAGGAAAGTACAACCAGATATAAATAATCAGTAAGACCAGAGAAACTGTACTGTAGACATAGAACTTGAGATCTTAGTAAAAGAGATAAAAAGAATAGAGAGAGAATACTGTTGTTGGGCCTATATCCAATTCTTACTGGCAAGTGCATCTACTCTGTGGCTGCCACCACTTTGGGCACTCCTCAAAGACATGAGACACAGCTTTTTAACCTTCTAATATGGACTGAGGACTCATGTCTCTCCAAGAATCCTCCAAACCTTCAATGCCAGATGTGGACTACTGACATACCCAGCTTGTGGACTAAACAGCTAAGGGGGTGTCAGCCTTGTCAGAATATAGACTGCCATTATTGGACTACCTGGGCTGTATCATGGAGGCCAGTGCAGGGGGATCAAGACAAGATGCATGCTTACTAGACTTCATTTGGGGGACCACGGGAGGGAAAGACCCAAATGTGGAGCAAAAGTCCAGGACTGATGGTTGTTTGGGATTGCCAAGGAGGAACCCTTTGAGCACTTCCTTAAGGAAAACATGACATCTTTTAGGAAAAAAAAAATCCTCCAATTCAAGTGATAAGAGTATAAATATATATACTATATAATTATATATATATATAACTATGTATATATACTGTAGCAATACAAGTTGTAGAGAACAACAACAAAATAACTAAAATCAAAAACTCTGGAAAGACTCAGAAAAAGATGCAGGACATGTATGGCAGAGTGCAAGGACTCCGGTTGGGTGGGGGGCATGGAAATGGAAGCAACTCTAGATTTGATTGAAAAATGATGTATGACTTATGGACAAAGTATAATAACAAGAAAAAAAGAATAGAAACGGAGGGAAACCTCCCAAATTCCTTCTATGAAGCCAGTATCACTCTAATACCAAAACCAGGCAAAGTATACAACCAAAAAAGAAAACTATAGGCCCATTTCATTAATGAATATAGATGCAAAAATTCTCAACAAAATACTTGCAAACCACATACAGGCACACATTAAAAAGATCATTCACCATGACCAAGTCAAATTTATTCCAGAGATGCAGGGATGGTTTAACATACACAAATCAATAAATGTCATAAAACAATTAAATGGGCTGAAATACAAAAACTACATGGTTATCTCAATTGATGCAGAAAAAAGGCTTCTACAAAATCCAGCATGACTTCATGTTTAAAGTCCTAGAGGGAACTTGACTGGAGGGAACATTCTTCAACACAATCAAAGCCATATGCAACAAACCCATAGCCAACATCATCCTAAATGGGAAAAAATTAGAAGCATTCCCCTTAAAATCAGGAACCCAGCAAGGCTGCCCCTATCTCCACTCCACTTGAATTTAGTGCTTGAAATGCTTGCTACAGCAATAAGACAAGAAAAGGAAATTAAAGAAGTAATAATTGGAAAAGAGGAAGTCAAACTATCCCTTTTTTGCAGATGATATGATAGTGAACCTAAGTGATGCAAAAATCTACCAAGAAAGTCCTAGAAACAATCAAGAGTTTCAGTAAAGTGGCTGAGTACAAAATTAACCTAGAAAAATTAGTAGCCTTTCTTTATACCAACAACAAATGGAGAAGGAATACAAGGAGACCCTCCCGTTCATAATAGCCTCAAAAAAATACCTTGGAACAAACCTAACCAAAGACAACAAAGATCTGTACAATAAAAATTTTAAATCTCTGAAGGAGATTGACGAAGATAACAGAAGATGGAAAGACCTCCCATGCTCATGGGTTGGAAAAATTAATATAGTAAAAATGGCCATCTTACCCAAACTAATATACAGATACAATGCAATCTCAATCAAACTCCCAGTGAGTTTCTTCTCAGACCAAGGAAAAAAAATCCTTAAATTCATATGGAAAAACAAAAGACCCCAGATAGCCAAAGCAACTCTAAGCAAAAAGAGTAACACAGGAGGGATAACCATACCTGACTTCAAAATATATTACAGGGCTACTGTAATAAAAACAGCCCCATACTGGAATAAAAGCAGACAAGTAGATAAATGGAACAAAATTGAAAATCCAAACTTGAGGACATGCAATTTCAGCCACCTCATATTTGACAAGGGGTCCAAGAAGACCCAGTGTAGGAAAGACAGTATCTTCAGAAAATGGTACTGGCAAAACTGGATCACCACTTGTACAAAGATGAAGCTGAACCACTATCATTCACCATGCACAAAAATCAATTCCAAATAGATAAAAAAAAAAAACCTCAATGTGAAACCAGAAACCTTGATAATGATAGAAGAAAACATTGGCCGTAAACTACAAGACATGGGCGTAGGAAAAGAGTTTCTAAATCAGACAGCTGCTGCATTAGAAACAAGGTCAACAATAGACAAATGGGACCTCATTAAATTCAAAAACTTCTATACATTGAAAGAAACAATCAATGAAGTGAAGAGAAAACCCACAGTGTGGGAAGAAACCTTTACTAGTGATACATTAGGTAGAGCATTAACGTCCAGAATATATAAATTACTCTATTCTTGTGTGTTTTTAATAGTTAATTTTTATTGAGCTCATTTCATACAACATTTCTTAATCAAATTTAGACTAATGCCCACCCCTCATGCCCTCCACCCCCCACCAGAGCTCATGGCTTTTGCCATACATGTTAAGTCCAGTCTTGCATCTTTTTCTCAGTCTTTTTTTTTTATGCAGAAGTTTACTGTTTTGGTCAGTTCTTTGAACAGGTTTTTCTCTCTCTTTTTTGTTCCCTTTAATTTTATGTTACTCCAAAATATGCATATATACACTCCACATATAAATCGAAATTACAAAGTCTGAAAATAAACTATAGGTTAATTCCAAAACACATTTAGGGATTCACATTTTGACAGTAAAGTTACATGCAGGTAAAAAGAAGTATAACTTTACATTCTAAGTTACATGTATGTTTTAATGTACTTTTTTTGAAGGTTCCCTAAGAATCTAATATAAATTTTACAATAAGTTTACAATGTAAACTATGCATTATTATATTTCAATAGCTCAGGGATTATACTGAAATTATTCTATAAAGCTATCAATACTTTTTTATTCCCTCCCCTTTGTATTACTCCAAATTATGCCCTTATAAACAACACACGTATCAAAATTATGACTTCTGGGAATAAACTTTATGTTAATTCTTAGATATGTTTTAGGATTCACATTTTTTCCCTTAAGTTTTATATTACTCCAGAATATGACTACATTAAAAAAAAAAAAAACAAAAAAANTGGTGGTACATTATTTGTAAGCCCAGCATTCAGGAGTCCGAGGTAGGAAGATAATGAGTTCAAGGCCACATAGCAAGACCCTGTATCAAAACAAAACAAAGTGAAACAAAGAAAAAAAATCTTTGTAAATGTAGATAATTTATATATGTATATATATATATACATATATATTAAAAATAAGCTAGATTTTAGTTTTTATATCTAGTAAGGAACTGGCCCAATGATAATTGAAGAGGACTTACTAAAATGCATTTGTTTGAATTAAAATATATTAATTGTTACCTGTAACACATGGAAACATATGCCATTATAGTACTCATTTTTTTTCTATTTGAGTTTAATTTTTACTGCAGAGATGCAAAAGAGTGACTATTAGATATTACTGAAAATTCACTGAAGCACTCAGAATAATGTACTGTACATCCACTTGCTCCGTATTATGCATTCAGATTCTGAGGGTCTAACAAAGTAGTTGCTTATTTGGATTGGCAGTTGGCAACCTAAATTCTCTTACTACTTTTGCAACAGCTGTCAGCGAGAAGGTGTGAGGAGGCTCATCTTCACTCTCATGATTTAGTAACTTTCTTAACTCTCACCTCTTTTCTTTGTATGACGCAGTTCGTTACACAATAAACCACTGAAGACTCATAAACTTTATTATATGTTTCCACCTAGCCTCTACAGGGGTCAGGGTAAATCATAGGTGAAGCTCTCCAGGGAGTCTCAGCCTTTGATCATGCCACAGAGCTTTAGTTTTAGAAGGGTGACAAGATGACAAGCCTTTAAAGCTTTGCTACAAGACAGAGAATATATTTGAAAGCTACCACAAATTCTGCTCTTTGGACGGAATATCATCCTTTGAGGCATGAAGCAGCAATTTGAATGTTAAATAAAGAAACTGAAATTCAAATCAAGAAGAATAAGGCATATTTAGAATGATGTCAAACATACTGTGAATTTTATTAAGCAGCAGATCTTGACTCAAATGAGGAAACAGTGAAAAATACAAGGCCTAGTCTGGAGAGAGGGGGTTCATAGATAACTCAACATAGTTTTATAGCTAGCCCCATCTACCATATTTAATATTGAATAAAAAAGAAAGCATAGGAGATGAATCTGTAGGTAAAATGCTTGCTCTGTGTTACCTGAGTTAAAAGAAATTTTATTGAACAAATATTGCAGAAAAGTTGTTTGTGAGTCAACATGAGGACAGTTGCATATAAATCGGCAACCAGAAGAATGATCAGTGTCAAGAGCGGAGGACCAAATACAACCAGGATTGACGTTTTAAAGCGGAATCCTTAGACATCTTTCTTGCTGTGTTTTAAAGCCAAATCTTTAGGCTTCTTTCTTGCTAATTCCAGCGTTTCCCAGGTTTCAGGAGCCCTTGTATTCAGTACTTGACAGTGTAGGAGTCCTCCATGTCCTTTATCCAACAGAGGAGCAGGCTTGTGAAGTATCCCCCCATTTCCCTGGATCTCCCAACAGATGACTGGTTGCCAGTTGTTAGACTCTGAACTAAGTGTTGGAGCTAGTGTGCTGCCACCTTTCTTCTTTTGTACATTTAGTTTTCAGTAGTATTAAATATTTCACATTCATTAGTTTAAGAATAAAATAATAGCTAATTAAATACCACCTATATTTCACGCATTATTTCTAGAAATGAATACATTTTATCCTTATACCATCTTTATAAACTATATGTTTCTGCTCAAAATGGTCAACTTCCTCATGGAGAATATTGAGAAAGACTGAGAAAGAGATGAAAAGCATGTTTGGCAGAATGCATGAGCTCTGGCGGGGTGGGGGAAGTGGTGGGAAAACGGGTTTAGATTTGTTAAAAAAAATAAAAATAAATTTATGTGAAAAAAATAAAGTATTTCTTAAAAAAAATAAATAATATACTATAAAATGAAACAAAGTAAGCATTGTCTATGCTCTATCTCATTTTTATATGAAAGCAGAGGTATGGTTAAAAGGTGAATCCCTTAATGGGCTTCAGAACTAACCTACCACTTATGCTCAGATTTTGTAATATCATTATATGGGTGGAGGATAAGTATGCATATATGTATATTTTGAAGTAATATAAATTAAAGGGAAAATCTGAAAAAAAGACTGAGAAAAAAATGCGAGATGTATAGCAGAATGCATGAATGGGGGGGCATGGAAGGTCTAAATTGGACTGAGAAATGATGTATGACCAGACTTCAAACTATACTACAGGGATATAGTCATAAAAACAGCCTGGTACTGGCACAGAGACAGACTTGTTTACCAATGGAACAAAACTGAAGATCCAAACATGAGCACATACAATTTCAGCCATCTCATATTTGGCAAGGGGGCCAAGAAGACACAATGGAGAGAAGACAGCATCTTCAGCAAGTGGTGTTGGCAAAACTGGATCACCACTTGTAGAAGAATAAAGTTAAACCCCTACCTCTCACCCTGTTCAAAAGTCAACTCCAGATGGATCAAAGACCTCGACATGAAACCCCAAACTCTGAAGGAGATAGGAGGAAAAGTTGAGAGCAAACTACAAGACATAGGCATAGGAAAAGACTTCCTAAATCAGACAGCAGCTGCTCAAGAATTAAGGCTGACAATTGACAAATGGGACCTCATTAAACTCAAAACCTTCTGTACATGAACAGAAACAATCAAGGAAGTAAAGAGAAATTCCACAGAGTGGCAGGAAACCTTCACCACAGAAACATCTGACAAAGCATTGATTTCCATAATATATAAACTACTCAAAAAACAAAGAAGAAAGAAAACAAATGACCCACTCAATAGATGGAGCAAAGAGTTGAACAGAGACTTCACAAGTGAGGAATTAGAGATGGCTGAGAAACACCTTAAGAACTGTTCAACATCACTAATCATTAAGGAAATGCAAATCAAAACCACTTTAAGATATCATCTTACTCCAATAAGACTGGCTAGGATCAAGAAAACAAATGATACCAAGTGCTGGAGAGGTTGTGGGGAAAGGGGAACACTCATCCACTGCTGGTGGGAATGTAAACTCATACAGCCACTATGGAAAGCAGTGTGGAGAACCCTTGGAAGACTTGGAATGAACTTGCCACCCGACCCAGCCATACCACTCCTGGGCATGTACCCTCAAGACT
>VZQC01014945.1:585542-755452 GCA_009823505.1 Rhizomys pruinosus
AAAAAAAAAAAAAAAAAAAAAGAACCCCACAGATTTGCTGGGTGGTGTTCTGGTATGTGGTGCATGCCTTTAATCCCAGCACTAGGGAAGCAGAGGCAGGTGGATCTCTGTGAGTTTGAAGCCAGCCTAGTCTATATAGTGAGGTCAAGGTCAGCTGGGACTTTATAGACCCTGTTTCAAAATAAATGACAATTACCCCTTTTCTAATCCTAGGGAACAATCTGCGGAAGAGGGGGCGTGGTATAATGTAAGGGCTGCAATTGGGGTGAATGGTGAAACTACAGCAATATAGACTGGACACTTATTTGATCAACTTGACTGTACATACAAGCCCCCCCCCAGCTGGATGGTGGGACCCTTGGGCTGTGTGGGTTTGGGCACACAGCTTGCAAATTGGTTTTACATGAAGGATGCTTGTACTCATAAATTATTACTTATTGTTAAAAAATGAAAAAAAAGGAAGTAATAGAAGAAAAAAAAATACAGTCTTTCTCATATAGGGCATCTTATGAAAGGACTTGTTAGAATCATTTTCAAATGCTTAATATGTTTTCATAATTTTTTGTTTATTTTTTTTAATATATTTTTTTGTATGTGTATGAATGTACTGTCTGCATGTAGGTTTGTGCACCCATGTCGTGCAATGCCGCGGAAGTCAGAAGAGGGACTCAGATTCCCCCAGAACTGGAGTTCTCCTGGAATTGGAGTTACAGACTGTTCTCAGCCGCCACATGGGTGCTGGGGATCGAACCCGTGTCCCCTGCAAGAGCAGTCGGTGCTCTTAACCGCTAGGCTGTCTCTCCAGCCCCTCCTACTTTATCTTTTACTCAACCAAATTCCTCCATATCCATTCAGTTCAGTCAGGCAGAAGCCTCTCAGCCCAGCCCCTAGTTTACAGACAAGTCCTGCCGATCAGTCTCAGGTACTTAGTATAAAAGTACTTTGCCAAAAAACTAAGCTGCTTACTACTTCAGTACAGCTTCACCGCACCTTCTTCCTCTTTCCTTGCTTCTCCTTCTTTGTAACAAATATAAGTTCATAAATAATGGAAACTTGTTCAATGTTTAAGTTATAGCTTCCTTTGAAGACAGAGGGAACTTGTACTAACAATAGAGTGTTGCTATGGGCAGTTAATCATACGCCCATTTGTAAGCACTTATCATGGAGCCTGGTCCACAGTCAGATCTGAGTGCATAGATGAACATTTTACATGCCTGTTCAAAAGATGGAAATAGAAAATAAGCATCAATGGTAAATGTTACTATGGTAATTATTTTCTAAAAATTCTAAAAATAGAAAAAATAATAAATGACAGTATTGTGCAGGCATACATCGTAAGAAATGCAATCAATAAAATTTCATGATGATTAACTTTGGATAAAACACTCAGAATGATTCTTTAAGTCCTTACACATTTGTTTACAGAAAGCTTGAGAAACCCACATCTCTGATGCAGGCCACGGTGGTAAAATATGACCAAGTACATATCAGGAAAACATAGCCTGACAGGGAGGACATTTATGCTCCCTGAGCATTAGCAATAGATTCATTTAGGTTTTTGCTGGTGCACATAAGACAGTTCTTCAGGGAAGAGAAAAAAAAAGTTGGAAAATAGCTACTATATAATCCACTTAAATACACATAAGCTTTGATTTATAGCAACTGATTTGAAGAAGCAAAATCAGTTCTGTTCAAAATTTGCATACAATAATATTATATCTGGGCTGGAGGAATGGTTTAGTGGTCAAGAGCACATATTGCTTTTGTAGAGGACCAGAGTTCAGATCCCAGCATGCATGCTAGGTGGCTAATCACTACCCGTAAGTCCAACTCCAAGAGATCCCATGCTCTCAGCCTCTGAGGACACTTGCACTCATGTGCACATACCTACACACAGAAATACATGCATACACAATTAAAACTAAAAAAACCTTCTTTTTCTTAGCAGATTATATTTATCTGCATATAAAATGACAAAGTGCCAGAAGTTTTAACTTTCATTTTTTTTTAAAAAGTCTGTTTATTGAGTTACCATACAGGAAGATTCTTCACCAAAATGATCTATTTGATCTTAATAACATTCATAGGAAGGAGCTATTTTGTAGACATTATAAAGTAAGAAAACAACCTTAAGAGAGTATCTCATACAAGACTTGCCAGTTGGTCCTGAACATAAGACTTAAACCATATCTTTCTACTTTTGTGTGACTGTGACTAAATGCCAAATATAAAAAATTTAATGGTGGAAAGACTTCCTTTGAATCCCCATTCCAGATTTCAGTCAAGTTTTGGCTCTGTGTAATTGAGCAAAACATCACGGCTGTGGAAGGTATGGCTAAGGATCATTTTTATGGAGGACAGAAAGGACAAGAGAGAGAGGGAAAGGGAGAGAGATAGAGGAAGAGAGAAAGGCACCAGGGAAGAGACAGCACATTTCATATTGGAACTCTAATACTGATACACATATGTGGATACAGACATATACAAATTCATATGCATATGTATTTGAGTATATATATATATATATATATATATATATATATATAGAGAGAGAGAGAGAGAGAGAGAGAGAGAGATGGGGCAACTGAGAGAATAATGAGAGAGATTTTTTGTTATTAGAAAAAGCAAACTGTTTAGGGTTAAGGCTTTACAATAAAGGAGAAGAATAAAGTAGAAGCTGGGTCATATGATTGGTAGAAATTAGGAATAATGAGCTGAAAATTACATTTAGCATAAGAGGCTGTGAAAATTTTGATCAGTCTTTAAGGTAACCTCAGATGGTTCCTCATCCTGGGTTGTTTAAAAATATTGACTTAAAGATAGATGCTGCTGCCAGGCGTGGTGGCGCACGCCTTTAATCCAGCACTTGGGAGGCAGAGGTAAGCGGATCTTTGTGAGTTCAAGGCCAGCCTGGTCTACAGAGTGAGTTCCAGGACAGCTGGGGCTGCAGGGAGACCCTGTCTCAAAAAGACAAAAAAAAAAAAAAAAAAAAAAAAGAGTAGGATGCTGCTTCTGATTTTTTCAAATGACTCTGGTTTTAGTTTCACAGCAATAATAGGTAACATTGAACAGTTATACTATATACATATGCTTACACATTTATATGGGCTCCTTAGGTATTGCATGGGACTTATACTATATATGTATAAAATAAGTGTGTATATATATATACATAAGACACTTAGGATTATGAGATTAACAAATAAAAATGTAAGAGGTGAAATATTTCATAGAATATACCAGATATTTTATATATATATGTGTGTGTATCTCAATCATATAAATTTTAATTCTTGCAAAAATTTCTCAAAAGTTTAGCTATGATGATGGGAATCCAGAAAGATTTACTTGAAGAACACACAAGTACAAGATGACATTCACATTCATATGTATCTGCTCCATACTCTGTGACCCCAATATATTTTCTCAAAGATGGCAAATGACAACAACCTTGACATAGTCTAACAATTAAATAATTTAACCATTGATTGATTATCCTCTAATAAGGAGGGACAGCATGAAAGCTATAAAGAATCCAAAGTCTGCCTTCTCGACAATAGCTCCAGCATGTGATGTTTTTAATGTCTTCCAGATTATTTAGAGAAATTTTAAAAAACAAAAATGTATCCTCTCTAAAAATCATTAGAACAGCAGTTTTCAACAGGGGGTGATTCTGTACTCTGGGGACATTAGGTAATGTCTGGAGACATTTTTGGTTGCCACAATGGGGACCACTACTGAAATCTAATGGGAGAGAAGCCAGGGTGCCAAATATCCTAGAATGTACAAGACAGCCCCCACAGTAAAGAATCCTCCAGTCCCCAAATGTCAGGAGTGCTGATTTTAATTTGGGGTTGAGAAACCCCAAATTAAAATAATCTGTTGGGGTTTCAATGATTTTCTTTTTATTTTTATTTTAAGACATGGAACTTCATGCAGAAAGCTGCAGGGTGGAGGATTAGGGGCTGCCACTCAGGATGAGTTCTAGGTTCCAAATAGTCACAAAGTTACCTCATAGAGTTCCATAAAGCATTGGGGCGGGGTGGAGGGGAGCTGGTCAGACCTTTGGAACCTGTCACCTTCTAGCTCCTCCAGTACATGAGGCTATTTCTGCAGGTCTATCTTCTTCCGTGCTTAGGTGTTTTTTTCTAGTGACATTCACATTGCTTTTATGCACAGACTATCTTCTAATCCAAGTGTATCCTGCTTTTGGACCACTCAATCTCCATAATGACACATGAATAAGCACAGAGCAAGACTGAGATTCCAAGTCTTGTATATTTTCATTTGCTCCTTCTAACCTTACCCCCAACTGCCTTTTGAGAGAGCCTGCTTCTGTGATTGTGACCAATATGGAAAGAGGTATTATAGCACAAGGACATAGATCAGTTTAAATGCAGAATCTGTGTAGATGTAGTATAGGACTCAGACTAAGCTAAATTCAACATCATACCATCTGACTTCTGTCTACCAAATGCCAGGCAGTTTTGAAAGTCCTCCAAAAACCATAGTCATCACCCATAAAATAAAAGGTATCTTACTTTGTAGAAAAATAGTCTTTGTATGGGGGGGAGGGTATGCTCATATGTGGGATCAGAAGTTAACCTCTGCTATCATTCCTCAGGAGCACTGGACCTTGTTTTTTCTGAGGCAGAGTCTCTAGTTGAGCTGGAGTTTACCAAGTATTCTAGACTGGCTGGCCTACATATACTCCTCCAGTGCCGGAATTACAAGTATGCGCCACCACAATGGAATTTTTACATAAGTTGGGGGGGGGGAATCTAACTAGGCAAGCAAGTACTTTACCAGCTAAGCTATCTGCCTAGCCCATGGCAAGGTCTAAATAAGATAAAATATTTTAAAATCATTTCATAATGTGTAAAGCATCACCCAAATGAATTCAAGTTCTCACAGGTTCTTGGCAAAGGGTTTCAAGCATCTGTGTTAGGTTAAAGCAGCTATCTGTGTTTGTATTTATTCATTCTATGGACAAAATCTATTTTATGTACCATGGAGTAGAGGGCCTGCCCTTCCTCAATAAAGAAGAGAACTATTTTCTGAAATTTGTTTGTTTAAACACTTTCTCCTTTTTTGCAGGGTGGGTGGTTAAAGAGAGCAAAATAACATTTTCTTCAAACAAACACATGTAAGAAATACTTGATTGTAGTTGACAGAACTTGTTAAACAAATGGCCAGTCTTAGAGGTTGACAGCCTTTGGGGTCCAGTGGAGTGTGAGTGGTACCTCCAGCATCTCTTGACAGATGAGAATTTGTAAGGTGAAAAACACCAGACTGACCTGAGCTCTGTGTTACAAATGCAAGAGGACGATATTTGAATGCAACTGCCCCCTTCTTCCATGAGGCTGAGCCTGGCTTCAGGGCAAAGCCCTTCAGGGTTGGATTCTTTATCTGTAAAGTTCCTTATATTGGAAGCTTCTGTCTGATTCCTTTTAAGAATTTCTGGTTTCCGGCCCTTCTCCGAAGTATAGAACACATTCAACCTGGTGGAGGGTCAGAGGAGGTGACTAATATCTGAAATAGACGTGATCTAGAAAGAACAACCAAATTTAAGTTTTTATTCTTTTTGCCTCCTTGTGCCCCTATCGTGTACAACCACACTGTTTATGGTCTGTTTTTATTTCGCTCTTCTGTATGAGAATGCAAACCGTGTGCATCACATTTTTTTCCTCTGAACCACAGTGCTTGGCAGGCCATGTCTATTACATGTTACGTGTTTGGTAAGATGGAATGTAGAGACACAAGGAAGAAGGTTTGGGTGGAGAGAGGGAAGGAGTAATCACTTGGCTGTGTTTGATGTTAAACTGACAACAGGATAAGATTCTTCAATTATGTCCCTCAAGTATAGAATGTAGCTGTTTCCTTACACCTCTTGGCTACTTGCAGCAAAGCATGAAGCAGAATCTGGTTTTATAATGTTTGCCCAGAACCTGCCTTTGCCTCACCTGGAGCTTGGTCCTTGCTCTTGCCTCCCTTTCTCCTCAAGAACCAGGCTCCTGCAGTTTCTCGCTCATGACACTCACTCCTTGGTTTCTTCTTCAGCTCTGGACACTGTTTATGTGACCTGGCAGGAAATACTGAGGGGCAGTGCTTCTGAGAACCGCCCAATCATCTTTCTGGATGTGAGAGGTACACACCAATGCTAATGCAGGAAGGGACACAAGCAAGACCCCTGCTCCTCTTCAGATAGAAAATCAGACAGTGTTTGCAAAGAAGGATGCTTAATGGGCAGGACCTAGAAAATGCCAGAGGTACAACCCTGCTGGAAGCCACAACTGAGGCCAGTACAGGTCTTGAAATCTATTTGCATTTGCAGAAATCTGAATTCTTGTGCTTCTGGTCATTTTATGTGCCCATGGTCATGTGCGAGAGCCCTGGGTCTGTTAGAAGATCTGTCTGCTCCATTATGACAGTCATTCTTGTTGCTTAGGCAAGGACTCCTTTGTGGAATGACTTGGATATGTGGCTTCTAAATCCCTGGTTCCTTTGGATATTCCCTCAAAGTACTACATGTGGCAATCAAACAGCCACTGCCACCTATAACACTGGAACTTTAATTGAAGCAAATTTTCTAACTCCATTAGTTTCAGCTGACTCAGTTATGAATAGACATGAACATCTGCAACAGACTGAATGCAGATGTGCTATCATCTGAGTGGATGCACTTGTGGATGTATACGATGGCATGAACGAGCAAGCCAAGGGTTTTCCTTTCACCAAATGTCAGAGGCCTATCACTGGGAAGTTCATATTATCTTGATGGTTTCTCAGATGACTTGCTACTAAAATATATATTCACCTAAAGGAAGCACTAAGGCCTACATGATATTTTTTTTTTTAATTTAGACTAGGCTTAAGTAACACAAGCAGTCCAAAGAGTGTAGGTAACGTTTGTTATAGTTTGGATGTAACATGTCCCTTGGGGCACATATGTTTGAATAGTTGGTCCCTGGCTGGTTGTGAAGCCTTTCAACATGAAGCCTAGTTGATTGGCATAGCAGTAAACCTTCAGGGTTATATTCCAGCCCTTCTTCCTGAATAGTTCCCACCTTCTTGATCCAGCTGACATTTAAGAAGTCTCACTACATACTCCAGCATCTCCACTCACCATGCCCTAAAGGACTGACATCCAATGAATCGTGAGTCAAAATAAATCCTTCTCTTTATGTTGTTTCTGCAAGGCAATTCATTAGTTACGAAAACGTAACTAATGAATCATTCAATACAACAGCAGAGGTTTGTTTTATTTATTACTATTTAAATTTTTTAAATTTTTTTAATTAATTTTATTTCTGTATGTGTATGAATGTTCTGTCTGCATGCAAGTTTGTGCACCAGTGTCGTGCAATGCCGCGGAGGTCAGAAGAGGGTGTTGGATTCCCCTGGAACTGGAGTTCTCCTGGAATTGGAGTTTCAGACGGTTCTCGGCCGCCATGTAGGTGCTGGGGATCGAACCCAGGTCCTCTGTAAGAGCGGTCGGTGCTCTTAACCGCTAGGCCATCTCTCCAGCCTCTACTATTTAAATTTTTAATGCTGGAGATAGAACCCAAGACATAGAACATCCAAATACTCAACCACTGAATGACACCTTCAGCCCTAAAAGTTTGTCTCTAAATCATTTAGTAAACCAGGATGGCTACAAGCTTGTGGGCTGGAAGGAAAAGGACCCTGCTCCATGGGACCACTCATAGTCTCCAGGGTAAATGCAGCTTAGAAGTTGTTAACTTGGTGTTTACAAAGTTGCTCTGGGATAGAGTTAACGAGAGTCTAGTCAACCTCAAAGGGGGAAAAAGATAAAGGGAAATGAAGATGGGAGGTTCCAACGGAGCACAACGGAAATGGTGCTTATAATTCCCTTGGCTGGTGTTCAGTCTTGTGGTCATGCCTTGTGCAAGGGAATCTGAGACACATATAGCCTAGTGCTGTGCTCAGGCAAAATCAGTGTGGGGTTTGTTCTATGGCTAGTAGTCTTTACCACAATGAGGAAATTCCTGCCAAAGACAAAAGATAATTAGAGGGTTTTTAGATAAGCCCTGGTTTTTTTTCATGGCTAAGGTGGCTGTGGTGGGGAGCAGGAGGTAACAGAGAGAAAGGTGGGAGGAAAGTCCAGCTGTGCCTCTTTTTCTCAGCTGTCTGATCACTAGCTGGGACATGAACTCAGGCTCTGGGCTTCTCATTGTCACGAAGCAAAGGCAACCCAGGGATCTGGAGATTATCCTTGCTATAAGGCATAAGACCAAAGCAGTATCTTCTATCTAGGCAGAGTCTCTCATGCCTTGAGGCTGTGAGAGAGGGCAGTGGTTGGCATCTCTAGGGCATTTCTAAGGATGCCCATGGTGGTGATTTCACAGTGAAAAACAGGCTCCTTACAGATAGCCGTATGAAAATATAACTTAATGCACTCCAAAATTATATTGATACTTCACAAGCCATTTGTAAATGTCAACAAGGTCAAATCCAAGGAAAATTTTGATTGGGTAATTGGAAAACAGTCAAGTGAATAATTGTAATCAGTTAATGATTACACAAAGAATTCGTACAAAAGGAGTAAGCCTTTAAAAATTCTGCAACCGCTTGCATATTTTTGAGCTTTCTCTACTATTTTCATTCTAAAACCAAGATGTAAGTGGAAAATATAATTAGCATCTGGGTAAGGCCTCTTGCCAATCTTGAAAACCTTCATCAATCATTGAGATTCTCACCCCCAGGTTTTGAAGAACAGTGACTCATCAACACACAGCAACTGGAAGAGGTATTTTGAATACCTCAGTCGGATTTTGAATTCTCAGACTTTCCTCGCTTAAGAAATACTTTACTTCTGGAATGTAAAACGGCTTTAAGTGAATATGCATGTGTTTATGAAAGAGAAGTAGAGAAGGCAAAAATACTGCAACTGAGAAGCTATATTTATGTTTAGGATTTCCTGTCCTTTTCAGAAGGTTTGGGCTTTCATTTTAAGCACTTTAGCCCAAGGGGAAAGAGGTCTCTAGGGAGTTGCCAGGCCCTTTCCATTGCTTGTACATTACTGCTTACTTATAAGTACATCCAGTCACATACCCCTCTATATTCTTCATCCAGAAAATTCAGGGAGGGAAGTTGCAGGAAACTGTAAGGGAAGAGTGGAAGATGTAGTTGGAAGCAGGAGGGAGATGGAGATGGCTTAAATACCTTTTCTTCTGCAAGAGGAACATTCCAACTTAATTCTTTGTCACAGCACATATCAAGTAAATTTGACTTTAATTCATGTCAGCTGGCACTGCAGTTACTGTTTAAGAGAAGAAGCAGTCAACAAAATGCATAGAAAGGAAGAGATTTTTCTAAAGTCACTTTCTTCTTAAAAACTCTGGAAATAGGGAAACAAAACTAGTGACAATAGAATCGATTAAGAGTGTATATTCTAGCCGGGCGTGGTGGCGCATGCCTTTAATCCTAGCACTTGGGAGGCAGAGGCAGGCGGATCTTTGTGAGTTCAAGGCCAGCCTGGTCTATAGAGTGAGTTCCAGGACAGCTGGAGCTACAGGGAGACCCTGTCTCAAAAAGACAAAAAAAAAAAAAAAAAGAGTGTATATTCTCTTATTCTCTTCCTTTTAGCTTTACTGTCTTTTTTTACTGAGTCATACTTTCCTCTGTCATCAGCCCTTCTCCAGAAATTGGGTGATTTCTGGGTTTATTAGTAAGAGGGTGAACTTATCTGTGGTCCCATTCAGCCACACAGCACTGTGTCCTTACATGTATACCTCCTGTTTTTCTGACAACGGACACACTGGGAAGAAGGCATTGCTGGCCTTGTCTTCTTTGGCTCAGGTGACTGGGGAGTGATTTTGCTCGCTTCCAGGGTTCACAGGCTGCTTCCTCTCCTGTGAGGAGGTGCAGTCAGACGTGCTCTCTAGGGTCAGCAGCTGCAGGAAGAAGAAATGAAAACTCTCTTCGTTGTCATCAGGTCTCATTCTCTGCCAAAGAACAATTGATCCCTGAAACTGCTAGCAGAGAGAAGAGGCTTTCCAAGGACAGCAGAGGAAAGAGACTAACCCAAATGATCAGCCTCCCTGGGGACAGGGCGTTGTCTAGCAGCAAAAAATAACACGAGGGAGACTTTGGGGCGGCAGGGCTAGAGGAGGAGCAGAATGTCCTGTTCTAGCCCTGCAGGACCAAGAGGCAGAAGAGGTCCGATAGTCCCCGATGAGATGCCTCCGAACTTAGTAGGGCTCATTCTGTAATGTGATTTTATTCTTTTTTTAAACGTGTTGCCTAAGATGACTTGGAAACTAAAAGAGAATCAATCACAACAAAGCCAGGATTCCCTAAGTCAATACTGGGATAAACAATCACTGAGATAGGTAATCGGCACTGGTTTGCAGTAGGAGCCTTTTCAGTTTGGAAACTCATGAAAAGACTCTACAGGAAATGTGCCCAGACCTTGCTGGAGTTCAGATGTACAAACCAACCTCAGCCATGTGAAAAAGAGGAGGGATTAAATGGTCAAACAGAAACCCATGAACTACTGGCCAAGCTTTGGTATTAAAAGATTCGTTTTGAGAAAATACTAAATCATAGTCTTCAAGAAGAAAGGCAAACTCAAAGGAAGGAGTAGAGTCCAGCATGAAGTGATGTGAGAAAAGATGATGGTAAAATCTGGCAGGATGTCAAAATCCCCTGAACCAGAATTTATCAGAAATATTTGGGTAAGTTGACATCAGAGCATGATTTAATTATGCTGTAATGAAAACAGAGACCCAAGGAAGGAAATTGAGAAGGAAATGAAGCTTTATAAAGATCCTTGTCATCATACAAGGTCCCAGAGTGGTGCAATGAAAAACGGGTGGCAGGCCCTGGCCTGAGAACTATTGGAAACAGATTACAGCTGAGTGATGGAGAGTAGACTTTCCTTAAGATCTCTAGATAGACTTGAGTAGACTCCAGTGGATCAACTTGCCTTGAAGGATATGAAGGTAAAATGAAGGATATGAAGGTAAAATGCTTGACCCCAGGGAACTTAACAGGGCACAATACATGAGGCCAGACAGGGAGGGGTTTGAATTCAATTAAGAACTATTATATTAGCCAGATGTGGTGGCACATGCCTCTAATCCTACCACTTGGGAGGCAGAGGCAGGCAGATCTCTGTGAGTTCAAGGCCAGCCTGGTCTACAGAGTGAGTTCCAGGGCAGCTGGGGCTACAGGGAGACCTTGTCTCAAAAAAAAAAAAAAGAGACTCCAAAATAGTCATGGCACAAAATTAACCCAGTTTCTGTGTCCTTCTGTACATGGATCACTTTCACACTTTTCTACATCTAAAAACTACACTTAACCAAATTTAAAGGTAGCAAGAGGAAGGAATGGAGGGGGAGGGATAAAGGGAGGAAGGAGTGGAAGGAGGGAGAGAGAATAAGAAAAATCTTAATAATAAGATGTGATCATATATGAAAAGCATTTTTGGATTATTTAAATGAAGACAATTTGAGACTAAATCTAAAAGGAAAGAAAATAGCCTTGTGTGGCACTATTTGAAGGGAATAAATCTCTATAAATCCATCAGTTTAGTTTTTAGGACACAAACAAACAAGTTGGTCTATGAACAAAATTGTTTAATTTTCTGCAAATAGTAACAAGAAAAATAGTAAAGTAATGCAAGACACAGAGTGGAAGCTAAAGGAATTCCGTAAAAGGAACCTGGAAGTCTCCATTTTCTTCATCTCTCTGGATGATCCCCAGAGGAATTCCCCAAGAGATAAAAGGCTCACTAGGAGGCTGACCAGTTAGTAACAGGCAAGTTATATTCTTGAATATCACTAAAAGGGTAGATTTTAAGAGTTCCTAACAACAGCCACAAGGGGAAGTGCCACAGTTTGAGTAGGTTTTGCTGATCAAAGGTTCCTGGGCCAAGGGGTGCTGAGGTCGTGGAGGCTCTGAGGTGGGGGTCTAAGAGAAGAAGATTAGTAGGTCAGGGAGGCTTCGCACTTTGGAAGGGATTCACACTGCCTTAGTAGGTCAGGTCTGGTAGGGCTGAATCAGGTCCCACAAAAACACATAGTTAGAAAAAAAGACAGTGGTCCTGCCCCAATCTTTTGCCTCCTTCCTGACTCTTCTTACCTCTTCTGCATTGGGTCTTAAACTTGTGTAGTTATGGGTCATGAAATCAGTCATACAGGTATTATTGTGATGCAGGCAGAATTGTGAGCTAAGTTAATTTCTGTTCTTATGAACTACCAATGTCTGAGTATCTTGCTATAGGAATACGTAACAGGCTAAGAGAATCAGTATATGAAATACAGTGTGTTAGCTCAACTTAGCCAATCCACAGTGCATACATATTTAAAAACTACAGGTTGTTTTATAATTGATCTATCTATCTCTCTCTCTCTCTCTCTCTCTCTCTCTCTCTATATATATATATATGATTTTTGCTTGTTAATTTATTTTTGTTTGCTTGTTTATTTAAAAGAACAAATAGAAGCAAAGAAAAACAAAAGAACTGTAATATACAGACTCTTAAGGCCCTTATTAGAATTTCTAAATTTTTCTATGAAGTGACATGCATGGGATATTAAGTAAATTCAACTTCTGAAGTATATCCAGTCTCACTTAGTTTGCAGACTTCAGTCTTCGATTTCCTTCTTTTAAGTATTTTTTAATTTATGTGTATGTGTGTACCTGCATGATTATATGTAGCCCTGCAGGCAAGAGCCAGCAGAGGTCAGGAGATGCACCCCCTGGAAAATCTCCTGATCAGTTTTTATAGGCGGTTGTGAGTCCCATATGGGTGCTGAGGAGCACATCCAGGGCTCTACAAGAGCAGCCAGTGCTCTTAACATCTGAGCCATCTCTCCAGCCCCAGACTTTTTAATGCTTTCATTTTCTTTCTACTTTCTCAAGCTAATATTGTTTCTTTGGGTATTCCTTTAAAGTGTACAGATTCTAGTTCAGGTTAGTGCTAAGTATTCCATTAGAATTCTGGTATGCAGGGTAGGTATCTCATAAAGGGGTTAACCCAACTATTATAAAGGAGCATGTGATTCCTGAGCTAAGTCATGTTGTATACACATGAGAACATACAACCTACACTTCTTGGGTTTACCCTATATGCTACCTGAAGAATTCTATGTCTTTGAAACATACTTAAATCATTGAGAATAACCTTGAAGACTAGTTTTGAAGAATTAGTTGTGTGAGGTATATTCAAGCTGTCCTGATACAATAAGCTACATTTTAGAAAAATTCAGAGTACACTTGCAAATATGATCTCTCTTAAGTATTAGAAAGGCTCTGAAAAAGACCCAGATATTCTTATTTCTTAGGATACATGAAGGACCATTCACAGTGCACAGACAGTACAAACCTGACTATTTTGGCCATCTCCAGGACATTCATTTCTGCTTTGTTAACTCTCTCCTGAGGTTTTCTTCTTGAGGTGGCTAGGGTTAGTTTGGGCAAGGTAACTTTTATTAGGGAAGCGAGTTTTCTTGTAGACTGTAGTTTGGAATGGTCACAGGAGCTTCCTGATGTCTTGACTATCAAGGAAACAGAAATAGAAAGACAATCCTCTGTAGGAAATAATTGTTCTCCCCCTTTTGAATTTTAAAATATGAATTTATTTAATATGCATATGTGGCTGTATATGTATATGTGTGTGTTTGTGTTGTTTGTGTGTGTGTGAGTGTACATGTCATTGCACACATGTAAAGTGAAAGACTCTGGTTCTGTCTTGATGTCTTGATACATTGTGGGATCTGGAATCAAACTCACATCCTCAGATCTGGGTGCAGTCACCTCTACCTGTTAAGCCATCACTCTGGCTGACCATCTTCCCCTTAATTCTGTAGCTCTTTCTACCTCACTGATAACATAAATAAACAGCTTTAAAAAATTACATTTGGGGCTGGAGAGATGGCTCAGAGGTTAAGAGCACTGACTGCTCTTGCAGAGGACCGAGGTTCAGTTCTCAGCACCCACATGGTGGCTAACTATCACCTGTAATTCTAGTTCCAGGGGATCAGACACCTCTTCTGACCTCTGAAGGAATTGCATGACACAGGTGTACTTACACACATGCTGGCAACACATGAATATACATAAAATAAAATAGTAAAGTATTTTTAAAATTACATTTAACCCATTGATTTTCATAACTGTAAAGTAACATTGTCTATTTGGGGGGAAAACATAGTATGTTTGGTTTTGTGTGTTCTCAGTAGACCAATATTCTTGGAGATTATTTTTAATTTAAATTTGATATACATACATTTAGACACATTTAATCACTGAAGTTATTCACCGTCTATATGTAATTCCCAGAAAAATAACTTATATATGTAATTACTTTCTCTGTATGGTAGCTCTTTCAGCTCCATGATACACTATAGAGTAAGCAGGAAAGACAATATTTTGTTAGCATTAGCAAATGGCAAATCGGGGATCATAAAGGTTTCTCAGGGGTGAGTATCTGGTGGGCCACAGCAACTGCAATGCATCCTTAGGACCACCATGCACAATGCATTCTACTGAACTAAAGTCCCTTGTTAAAGAACTTTATAGAAAGGTTAGAGACCATTACATGGCACTGGAGCTTTAAAATGATTGGATTTTCACATGAGGAAGATTCTGGAGTTATCCATTCTCCCACAAATGGAGACCAGCCTCTGAATTTCCACTCGGACTGACCACACAGCAAGCAGGGCATACTGTGAGCTACTACACTCCTTTTACCGACTCAGGGTGATTGTAAAGGGGGTGCGGCTGGTTTAGAAGTCTTGGATTTATTTATTTATTTATTTATTTATTTATTTATTTATTTATTTATTTATTTATTTATATGAGTGTACTATCTGCATGTAGGTTGGTGCACCCGTGTCGTGCAATGCTGCCGCGGAGGTCAGAAGAGGGCGTCGGATTCCCCTGGAACTGGAGTTAAAGACAGTTCTTAGCCTCCATGTGGGTGCCGGGAATTGAATCTTGGTCCTCTGCAAGAGCAGTCGGTGCTCTTAACCCCGCTAAGCCATCTCTCCAGCCCTGCAGTTTTGGTTTTAAAACAGAACTTTGAGGTCAAGGAGTCTAAGCTTAGAGCTGCCTACAATGGTTAATAAGCAGAGAGGGGCACCCTGGGCAGGCTGGACACAGTTATTGGAGAGGGTCTACAGATACAGAGTAGTTTGACTACCCTTTAAGTAAGATGCAAATTGAGTATTTGCATGGAGAAGCACATGTGTGTTATATACTTATGCCAGGTACATGCACGGAGTTCAAGCATCCATTAATTTAACCCCTCTGAGAAAGACGCATCAATAACAATAATATGCTTTAGAGAGAAGGAAACTGAGATACAAGAAGGAACAGCCGTCTGTTTTGTATCCTTTATTTTGTCAAAGAATACAAACTTGTGAATGACCAAGATGGATTTGTAAACTAGTTCTGTCTACATCTGAAGCTTAGGTTAGCTTGCCTGTCAGAGCTAGGAAACAAGCAACGTTGGAGATCTCATGAGGCATAGGGGTTGGGAAATCTAGATTCTTCTCTGTAAAGACAATGGCTTTGGATTGACATATTTTTTTTTCTGGTTTCTGGAGCTGGATGGATCTGAAAGTGATAGAAGTACAAAAAAATATGAAGTAAGAGTGTCCATGGGAAATGGTAAAAATGGCTGTTTTGTAGCTATGTCATATATAAATGTGCTTTCATAGCTATGTCTGTAGTTAAAAGCACACTGTAGACAGATTATCCCATTAAGGTCAAATAGTCAGTCCATAGGTCTGAAATTTCATACATTTTCTTATTACTATAAGTTATAAGGAAGTTTTTTTTTTTATTGGTCTTTTCAAGACAGGGTCTCTCTGTAGCCCCAGCTGTCCTGGAACTCACTCTGTAGACCAGGCTGGCCTTGAACTCACAAAGATCCGCCTGCCTCTACCTCCCTAGTGCTAGGATTAAAGGTGTGTGCCACCTCGCCCGGCTAAGAAGGAAGTTTTTAAAATGTCCATTATTCAATGAAAATTGCAGAAGAGAAAAGCATACAACAACTTTTTGCTTTTTATTTGAAAATTAGCTTGGGAACTAAAATGGATAAACAATGAAATATGTTTACTCCAAACTCACTTTGGATATAAGAGCTAGAATCCAGATGGGAGAGCACTGAGCCCATCCCTCACCCAAGGAAGGACCTGATTAAATGGATTCACAACTCCCTTATTATAATATTCTCAGGCAGGAGTAGTCTTGCTAATCTCTGCACCCCCAGGAAATGTGTGACAATGGCTGGAGATATTTCAATTGTTTCAATAGAAGTATGCTAGTGTAACCTAATGAATAGGGACCAAGCATACTGCTGAGCATCTGACAGTGGACTGGGAAATCCTCTATTGCCCAGTCCACTGTCAGATGCAAATAAAGATGTACTCAGAATGTCTATATTGTCAAGGTTAATACAGTCTGCCTCCTTTCCTTACTAAGAGGAAGATAAAACAGGGTTTAACCCTTGGCACACACTGATAGGATACAGATGTTCAAAGTGACCAACACTCTCGTCTCTATTACCTGATAGGTGTAATGGGACAAAGTTAGCAGAGGAGATGGCCAGGCTAATTCCAGACCTAAAATGCAATATGAATTTCACCATGTGTACCTCAGCCGGACCCTGATCAAGCTTCATGTGTTTCTGCAACACAATAAAATCTAAGTCCATGAAACTACTTGACTTCCACATAACCCACAACTAACCATGACCACTTATGATGCACTTGAATTCCCAGGCAATAAGTCTCTACACAATGAAAATCTTAAAAAATAATGGCATTTGGGCCAGCGAACTCCCAATCACAGCCTAATGCAGGAAATTAATAACGTCTCTGAGCAGCTGGTTTAACCACTGACTCTAAGAAATGATATTTCAGTATTAAACTGCAGATTACTCTCTTTGCAGATAATAATCTCTTTAAAATTATCTATTCTTTAGCTTTAATGAGAAACATGGCTATTTAAGGATGAAGGACAAAAATTAATTATTTCTCATGGTCTCCTTCAGGTTAGAAAGATGTTTAAGGATTTACAGTATACCTAACAATTCTGCATCCAGGCTCAGATGTATAGAGAAACTTAGCTTAGTTGCTCATGAGCAACAGACCTGAAGTTTAATATGTGGCATTAGACCATCAACCCTTCTCAGTATATCCTTTCAGAGCCTGTTCCCTGTTTATCTGCTGTGCTAAGACCTCCTCCCCACTTCTACAAGAGAGTTGGAAGGCTATGCTCAGACATCTCTTCTTCCTCATGGCTTAAAGCAATTTTGAGCTATTCCCCATAATCGTCCCCTTTCTACATTCATATGAGAGAGAGAGAGAATCAATTTAAATTTATATAGTACATACAAGAGACAATGTAATATTTCTTTCTGAGTCTGAGTTATTTCGTGTACAAAAAATCTCCAGTTTGATCTATTTTCCTACAAATGTCATAACCTCATTCCTTATGACTGAATAAAAGAAATTATTTCTACTTTATGTACCACGTTTTCTTTATCTATTCAGCTGTTGGTGGGCATCTGAGCTGACTTCATTGCCAGCGATTGTGACTGGTGCTGCCATAAACATGGATATGCAGGTGTCTTTAGTATGTTTGCTTGGTGTCTTCTGAGTATACACCCACAAGGGGGGTAGGGGCTGAGTCATATGGCAGTTCTAGTTTTAATTTTTTGACTTTTACACTGACTTCCACATTGGTTGTACCAGTTTACATCCCCACCAGCAGTAGGGTTCCTCTTTGCCCACACCCCCACTAGTATTTGTTATGTACCAGTTTTCTTGATGTTAGCCATTCTGACTGGGGTGAGATAAGATGAAATCCCAAAGCATCTTGAAACTTATTTTTCTGATAGTTAAGGATGTTGAAATTTTTTCATTGGTCATTTATATTCTAACAAGTTTAATTAATTTAAAACAAATGTTCTGCCATGCCAGTAAGCAAATTCTTGGGTTAGTCCCAGCAACTGACATCATAGCCACATTAACTCCAAAGGTGGGGCATACTCTGATGGTAAGATGCTGTAAAGACTAAGGAAAGAGACCTGAAGTGACATCAGACCCACTTCCCAGCTCTGCTGCTGACTTGGACTCTTCTGTGGCCTACTCTATGCCAGCTTCCTCACTGGTTAATAAGCAGAATTTTGCAGGGAGTGGCTGCTGAGTAGACCAGATGTCATGCTTAGTCAATCAATCCAAGTGGCAGCAAATGTCCATAGCATGGTGTACCATGGGCTATCTGAGGACAACTATCTGCTGATGCTCCTCTGGGGGTTCTGGAACTTAATCTGGTTCTGGGCAACATTTCTCAGATATCAGGAAGTAGGAAGTGGAGCAGACCCATATGAAAGGAGAGATGGACTAGCGAAGGTAGAGTGTACTTAGGGCATGGCCAGTAATTCAGCCAGGAGAGGCATGCTTATGCACAGGAGATGAAGGAGAGTCGTGTTGAAGTCAGATTGTACAGACAGCATTGACTTCCCAACAATCCAGACTAGACTTGGTATCACTTTGCCTGTGCTTGTTATGGGAGAAACCACCTGGGCCTGCCACAGACCATTTGTGAGCTCCACATTTGCAGCAGGGAATGACAGGTTAGCTATGGAAGCTGAGCAGCAGGTGAAAGGACTGTGCACTCTCCTTGTAGCAACTTCTCCTTTGAAGCTCTTAGTTTTCATCACCCTCCCTAAAAACACAGCTTCCAGTCAAATCAAGGGTGATTACAAATACTTCCAGGCAGGCCCACACCCAGATAAAGTGGCTTCTGTTCCTCTGAATTCTATTTTTAGACCAGTTATCAGTACCTACTGTACAAAATTTAGATCAATATGGGTCTCTGATGCTCATCACAGGATGAAATAACTGAGTATTTTTCCTGACCAACAGGGACAGACCAGAGTGGGCATAGAAGGAGAACCTGAGGCCCCACACCAAACTAGCCAAGCCACTTAGATGTTCTGTTTTCTGGGTGAACAAAAGCAGGTTATCTACTCTGAGCCCCCAATTCCTCAACTTTAAATAGGGACCATTTTCAAAGTAAGAAAGACCACGCATGCAAACACCACAGCACGTGGCAGCCAGCAAGATACTATGTGGATGCCCTGAGAATATGCAAAGGGACCCAAGAGCTTCCAATTAATTCATTCAGTTGAATGCTTGGTAACCAAACAAACAGAATACCCAGCCTAATCTGAGTCCTTTAGAGCTAGTTGACTGAGTGCATCCCTCACTAGCAGAGCACGGCCCCTCATGTTCTTGAGTGTCTCTGACACCTTAGTTCTCCCATTGTGCTTGTATCCAGAAAATTTCAAAATTATATTGCACATCAAGATTTGTCTGTTTTTCTAACTAACTGCCTTCTACCTACAAAGCAGATATTTCTCAGGGTTAGCCATCCCAGTTTTCAATGTTAAGAAGGAAATGACCTGTGATTCTGTGATTCCTCATCCCACTGAGTCCCTGGTAGGTCTCCAGTATCCCTTCCAAATCCTAACATCTGGCACCTGACCTTCCCCTTCCAGGACCCAGTTTCTCCATCCTGATGATTCCTGTCTGGTCTTGCAAAATGTGCTTCTGTCCCTTTTACAAGAACATGCTGGACTAACGTTCTTAGAGATATAAACTCTTAGAACTAGGGGAACAAACAAACCCACGAGCATTTGGCTCAGGCTGTTTAACAATTTTTATGTCTCAGACAGATCTCTTTGAGAGTGTAATGGAAACAGCAAGTGCCGTACCTATGAAGTTGTGCCAGCTATCAGGGCTCAGTGTAGGGTCTAGGGACTTCTAGGCTCTCCTAAAGCTCCCTACAGACCTCAGAATAAGATCTTTTGATGTAGGTTGAAGAACGGAAGCCTAGAGATGATAAGGATTTTAAAGGTCACCCAGCAAGTCTGTGAATAAACCTTCATTTCTCTGGTCAATTTGCCATCCTTACTACATATTATCACATGTCCCTATATGATAACATTACTCACAAAGAACTGTTCTTACCTGCTTTCTTACATGACTCAGATATTGTTATAACTACCTGAAGCGTATGGCTTCTACCTTCCCTGGAATTCAGTAGCAGAACAGCGGCAGTTCTGTTTAGACTGAATATCTGCCCATCCTCATTCAAAGCTGTTTACTCTCAGCCACATCACATGTCAGGAAGAATGAAACAGGCACAGAAAGCAACTGGACAGAGGACTCTAGTAGAGATGCAGATGACTGCCCATTTTTGTGAAAGAGTACCTGGAAAGGCTTAAGGCTTCCTGGGCCTTGAATAAGGTAGTGGAAAAGCCAACAGAGGATTTTTGTGCCTGCAGAGGGGTATTGAAGTATGATTGCTGGCACAGTTTGAAGACAAAGTTTGAACCTGAGGATAAATGAATGGGTCCCCAGAATCATTACACTTCTGCCACTATGGATAGCACTTCCATCGAAACCATAGTTGATGCTCTGTCATGCGAATGTATACAGAAAACTAATTTCTTACCCAAGATCTTATTCATATTGAATCATCATTAAGACACATAGAAAATTCTCTGAGTTACAAGACATAGGCGTAGGAAAAGACTTCGTAAATCAGACAGTAACTGTCCAAGAATTAAGGTCTACAATTGACAAATGGGACCTCATTAAACTCAAAAGCTTCTGTACATCAAAAGAAACAATCAAGGAAGTGAAGAGAAATCCCACAGAGTGGGAGGAAACCTTCACCACAGAAACATCTGACAAAGCATTGATTTCCAGAATATATAAACTACTCAAAAAACAAGAAAGAAAACAAATGACCCACTTAATACATGGAGCAAAGACCTGAACAGAGACTTCACAAGTGAGGGATTAGAGATGGCTGAGAAACATCTTAAGAAGTGTTCAACATCACTAATCATTAAGGAAATGAAAATCAAAACCACTTTAAGATATCATCTTACTCCAATAAGACTGGCTAGGATCAAGAAAACAAATGATACCAAGTGCTGGAGAGGTTGTGGGAAAAGAGGAACACTCATCCACTGCTGGTAGGAATGTAAACTCGTATAGCCACTATGGAAAGCAGTGTGGAGAACCCTTGGAAGACTTGGAATGAACTTGCCATCCGACCCAGCCATACCACTCCTGGGCATGTACCCACAAGACTCACCCCACTGCAGAGATACATGCACAGTCATGTTTATTGCAGCTCTCTTCACAATAGCAAGGAGCTGGAACCAACCCAAATATCCCTCAACTAACAAGTGGATAGAGAAAATTTGGTACATCTACACAATGGAGTTCTATGCAGCGGTAAAGAAAGATGATATCATGAACTTTGCAGATAAATGGCTGGAACTAGAAGATAACATGCTGAGTGAAGTAACACAGTCCCAGATAAACAAACAACAAATGGTATCCTTCATCTGTGGATGCTAGCACCAATTACCTAATTGTATGGCAAATTGAGCAATGTCAACGTGATCTGAAAGCAACTGTGCTCTTATTTTGTAGAAACCCTTAAAAAATAAAGAAAACAAATTAAAAAAAAAAGAAAAGAAACTTTTTTCTTTGATAAGAGTGGACCATTTTTCATAGTTCTCAATGTATAATTTTATTTGACTGTTTGGTTGGTGTTTTTGAAACAGGATCTCACTCTGTAGATTTGGCTGGTCTTGAACCTGAAGCAACTCTTCTACCTCAGTACCTGAAGTGCTGGAATCACAGGTGTATACAATCCTGAAAAAAAAAATAGAAAATTCTCTGAGATAAGTGTGAAGCCAATGGACAGTCACTTCTTTGGAGAAGGCAATTTAGTATGGTGCTTTAAAAGGCCGCCTCTGAATCAGTTGGCCAGGGTTCATGTCCTCAGTCTGCCTTTTACCAGGGGTCTGACATCTAGAAAGCCACTCAACCTTTCCATCTCTCAATGTTCTTATCTATGAAAGGAAGAAGCAATCATGCCTGGCTTCAGCTAATTTGCAAATCATGCAAAAAGTGATAGGCCAGTGTCTGGCACTTCAGAAAACATCAACAAATCCATTGTTACTATGTTTTAATGTTTAGTCTAAAAACAGTACCTCAAAGAATTCTCAATGAATAGACATGAAACGAAACTTAGAAATCACTGTTTGGCTAGGGGATTCAAACCCGCCCACCCCCCAAATTATAAAGGCCTTTTGCATATAAGTGGGATATATGCAAGGAGAAAGGCAGTAAGTCCCTGTTGTCGAAGACCTGGTGTGAGCATGAAAAATGTTATGAGACGTCACTTGCTAGCGTACAACTGGCCTCTGAAAAGGCTAGAGAGTGTTACCAAAGGCCACTAAAGCAATACAGCAAAATATTGGTCTCCCTGAGACAAACAAGTCTCCTCTGTCAATATCAGCTACACCTTGACAGCCTGGAGATACTGTGCAACAGTGGCAACCAAGTGTCTATATATATCCCAAATCTATTTGGCTATTAGCTCTCTCCTTGGAGGAATAACTCACAGCAGATGCCACAAGCTTATGTCCTCTAGTGGTTAGGAGATGTTATAAGCCACAATAAGAACTTGTCACCCTTTATAGAGAAACCACAGTTTGAGGATTAGCATACCATACAAGAATCTGTGTCTATGCTCACAGCTTAGCTTGACATAATAAGTGGTACTGCTTAAATGCCTGTACATCCAATAGCTTGTGCTTTGTTAGTATGACTAAAAAGGGTATCACTGGGAAAGCTGTCAATCCATGAAGGGAAACAACCTGAACAGACTGGAGTCCAAAATGACAACTCCAAAGAAATTAGACTGTTTTCTTCTCACCCACTTGTGCCCCTTTCCCAAAGCCCAGGGAACAAACTGCGGAAGAGGAGGCATAGTAGATTGTAAGGGCTGTGGAGAGATATGGGTGAATCATGAGACTACAGGAATATAGTCTGGACTCCTGATTGATCAACATCCTGTGCATACAAGCTTCTCCAACTGGACTATGGGAACCTTGGGTTGTTCAAAATTTGGACATAGATACTTGCAAAATGCACCAATTAACTAATTGTATGACATACTGAGTAATATCAATGTTATCTGCAAACAACTGTGTCATTATATTGTAGAATCCCTTAAAAATAAAAATAAATTAAAAAAAAAAAAGAAATCACTTGGGTTTAATCTCCTACCCATCTTTATATGGATTGGTGCATTAGCTACTGATTCTTTAACTAGGATCAAATATCTGACAGAAACTACTTGAGAGAAGCAAGATCTTGGATAGAGGCACTCAGAGCATTCAGTCGACATCACCTGAGCCTGTGATTCTGGATCCAGTGTGAATCAAAGTCATAGCACCTTGAGCTCCTTAGCAATTGCTTGTGGCAGAAAAGATGCATGAAAAGTAGGAGTGTGTGGACTTCTCTAGTTTTCTCCTCCCTCCTCTCTTATTCCATCTAGGCCCCTACCCATAATGGTGCTGACATATCCAGAGTTGGTCTTCAACCTGCAAGTTAGTCCTCTATGAAAACACAGACTTCACACATACAGAGATAAACCAAATCAGTCTCCTAGGTGATTGTAAGTCCAGCTCAGCTGACAATGAAGATTAACTGTCATATTTGGTTAAAATAAATAATGGTAAAAATAAATAAATAAATGTAACTAAGCCTTGAAATAATCTTAAATGTGTTTATGGATCTTTAACACCAGCATATTAACTATAGCACAATAGTTGGGGGTCATTGGAATACTCATTTCTGAAGCCTTTGGTCACTATGTAAGCATTTTAATTTTCTGGAGGCCTTGTGCTCAGAGGAAGCCAATATTAGTCCAAGTGGAGACAACCGCACTGACAGACTTGTAACAAAAGAGAGAGATGAAGAGAAATGTTCACAAGACCTGACCTGCTCTATTAGCAATGCCCTTTCCATCTCCTGTTTACAGCTGCAGGTAAGCAGAGCCCATTCCAGAACCATCTAGCCCCTGCTTTCCCCATTCCTGACCTTAAGAATTAGTGAGATGTACAAGAATGGGAACTGCTGTTTTATTCCATTAGGCTTTGTGGTGATTTGTTAAATACCCATAGAGAACCAGAATGGACTTTTACTTCTCCATCAAAATGTTCCAGGCTTTTTCTATACCTAGGAATTAAGAAAGAGAAAAGTTCAGGGCCTATTTATATTCCTTTCACTCAAAGACAGGGAAAAAGAAAGACTTGTCTTAAGATATCGTTCAGGATTTAAATGCAACACATACCCCGAATTCTGCTCACTTTACATTTAACAAAATTGAATTTGAGTTTACCACCTGGAAGAGTTGTACCACATGACCCTGTGAAACATATAGCTCATGTGCCCAACCCAGGGAGCACTGATTCTTCTCTTCTTCTCATCTTCAGCCAGGCAGTAGATTGGACCTAGTGGTTACAATGCTTACTCTCCCTCAGGTTCTGTCCAAGTGTCCCAGAAAAGATTCTGATGGTGATCGCAGACTGCATTCCTCTTCAGACCCCTTCTCAGTTTGATGAGAGCTCCAAGGAGGCAGCATATAAGCAGCACAGGAAATGCAAGCCATCTGTACCAGAGCCTGGGAACACACTCTCCCCAGTCCCCTTGCTGGTGTGGTCCTGGCATGGAGCTCGGCCCCTGGAGAAAAGAATTAAAGAAACAAGTCCAGTGGAGAACATGGGATTCCACTTCCATTCATCTTCCTTATTTTGCAAACACCGCATTCTGCAAATCCCATGCCACTGAAGCTCTTGGATCAGCCTTCAAATTCTTCTGGATCCTTCAGGGAGGAGATGTCAGGACTGGCCAAGAATCTAAGTGGAAACTGATGACAGAAGCTGACATTAATCAGCTACACAGTATGTTCTTCCCAGCAGGTTTCTTCCAATAAATCAAAGGCCAGCAAATCCAAGGAGTGTTTAGCCATGAGAGAGCAACTGTTTGCTGTTCTCTTCCCTTGCTAAAGATGATGAATTTAATGTTTAATTGAATCCAACACTGGTGGCCCTGGGACTGTTTGCTGTAGGTGTGGGATGCACATACCATGTACACTCACATTTCCTTACAGGCACCCCTGCCGTACATGGTTCACCATTTACATTGATGTCTCCTGCCCAAGGGAGACACCTCCCTACCTAGTGTTCCGAAACAGACTCACTCTTTCCAGAAGAAATTCGTAGGCTGTTTTAGGGACCAAATGATTCCTTTTCATTCCTGCAAGAGCTAGTTATAATATTTAAAAACACGTATGCACTAATGTCTGTTTAAAATTCAACAAGAGACCAACTTCTTTGAAAATCAATATATAAGAAGGCAGAACTTCTGGATTCAAAGACTAGGGTAGCCTTGGGAGTGAGGCCAGCATTGTCTAGGGACATGTCACTAAGTAACTCCCTTAGTTTCCTTCTCTGAGACTGTTTTTCTTATATATATATAATATATAAATATATATATATATATTATATATATATATATATATATAGATATATTGTGTATTATTGTCATTTTTTAAGTGGGGATTAATTTGTTGATGAGGATCACTGAGGAACCGACACCGGAAGGCAGTACTGATGTAGCAAAAGTGCCATGAACCATTTGTCTTCTTCTTTTGAGAATTTTCTTTTTAAGTCTTTACCCCTATTTTTAGTTGGTTTGTTTATTTTCTTGGTGGTTAGTTTTTTTTTTTTTTTAGTTCTTTGTATACACTAGACTATAATCCTCTCACATTTATATCTGGTAAAGATTTGTTCCCATTATTTAGGCCTCTTCATTCAAATGATAGTTTTCTTTTTGTACAGAAGCTTTTGATTTCATGAGGTGCCAGTTGTCAATTTTTGGTCTTAATGTCTGCACTACCAAGGTCCTACTCAGAAAGTCTTTCTTGTGCCTAATAAGCTGAAGAATATTCCCCACTTTCCCCTCTAAGAGAATTATGGTATCAAGTCGTACGGTGAGATCCTTGATCCATTTGGAGTTGAGTTTTGAGAAGGTGGGAAATAAGCCTCTAGTTTCGTTTTTCTTCATGTAGCTATCCAGTCTGAACAGCACCATTTGTTGGAGAATGCAAAAGATTGGTAAATATCTTAAATGTTTCATATCCTTATTCATCAGGGAAATGCAAATTAAAGCTACTTTGAGATTTCATCTTAGCCTAATCAGAAAAGCAAAATTATAAAAAAATAAATTCTTGACAACAAACACTGGCATGGACGTGGGGAAAGGGAACATTGGTTCACTCTTGGCAGACACTGGTACAGTCACTATGGAAACCAGTATGGAGGTTCCTCAAGAATTTAGAGCTAGATATAACATATGATCCAGCCATGCTACTGACAGGTATATCCCTTGAAAACTCTAAATTCTACTACAGAGATACTTGCTCATCATCTTCAGTGCTGCTATAATCACAATAGGGAAGAAATATGAATGGCTTGATGTCCATCAACGATGACTTAATAGTGAAAATGTGGTGCATAATCACAATGGAATATTATTCAGCTGTAAAGTGGAATATTATTCAACTGTAAAAAAAATGAAATTCACAGGTAAATGGTGGTACTTGGAATAATCATTCTGAGTGAGGTATCCCAGAGCCAGAAACACAAGTGCTGCACATTCTCTTTCATATATGGAGGTTAGCTTTGGATATTCAGCTATGCATATTTAATTTGGAATACCCACCGAAGGTAAGAAACTAATAAGGGACTATGGGGGTATTGAAGAAAGGCACGATAAAACAGAATAGGACAGGATAATATAAGAAGGAGTAACTAACACTAAGACTTTTGGAAGTACCACATGGAAGTCTACTATTATAGAAGCTTACCAAAATATATACAAATCTAACATAGTTTAAGTGGATTTTCTTTATAATTGAGGTTGGGAGGCACAATGCCTCTCTCAGGCAGTGAAGGCTATAAAATAAAAAGGCTAATGCCAGGTATAGGTTGCTCTTTTCAAATTGTTAGTCAGTGTGTCCCACAGACACATACCCAAATACTACACTATATTTCCTTTGCTCTTTGTTACTACCAGAACCAGATGGCAAACCCCTACTGCTGAAGGCACCACATAATTGAGTCTCAAGATATGGAAAAAATACTAAATAGTAGTGACCTGGAAGCTTCATTCCTACTGGTTAGATTTCATAGTGCTGGAAGGTTATATTTAGGATACTAGAAAAATAACAGTTTTACCTGGGTGTGAATTTTGTGAGCTACAATAATGCTAGCCTTTTCAATATATGTCCACTAGTGCAACAGTGGCAGATGTGTTGTGGAAGAAGCCAACCACTTTCTGATTGGATTTAAGGCCCATTTCATAACCTAGAATTCATATTTGGTACCATTAATTGGGATATATAATAAAAGTTCTGTGGCAGACAAGATCATAGGCCCTAGGGGAGAGACTACTGTTAGTATTAGTATTGGTATTAGTATTATAACAATATCTACTTAGTATTCTACTAATTAGATATAGTTAAACCACCACCTACATTCTTTTTCTTCTACCATATATTAGTGCATTTTTCAAACTCCACCTGAGAAGTTTCTTCTTACAATAAATGGTTACTGATACACAAATAGCTAATGTGCAGAGGAAAGAGATCATGGAGTTCTCATTTCTAAATAGGACACCCATATTATAGCCCTCCCCAAAGGCTCAGGGATCATCAAAGAAGATTACAAGAGCCAGTTGATGTCTGCAGTGAAACAGTATCTGCAGAGCAGGCAGCACTAAGTGGATTCAGAGGAGTGAAAGAAAAACACACACATGAATTTGGGAAGGAAAAGTGGTGAGAGGAGAAGGGAGGAATAGAAGGAGAGTTAATGGGAGGTGGATTGATCAAAACACATAGCATTTGTGTATGAAATTCTCAAACAACTCTTATCAACTCTTATCAATAAAAAGTGTTATGAACACAAAGAATCGGATTAATATAATTTATATTAATATTAACATATGTGCTAAAGAACACAAAATGGGAGAGGCTCACAGGGGGCAAGAAACTGTGAGGATGTGCATGAGAAAAGCCAACCCCAGGGTCTCCAAAGCTTCACCTCCAAACCACTGTTCTCAAACATGTATCTTGATATAGATGGGTTATTTCTTTCCAAGAGGAGATTCATAACAGACCTATAGTACTAGGTCTATTAATTACAGGAAAAATCTATGAAAGTAATTAAGCTTAGATCCAAATAACTCTTCCAGGGCCAGTTACTTGGGTAAGGAAAAGGAAGGGTATGAATGATAATTTTGAACTTACTGTATGTGGCTGTGCAAGATAAACCTAGCTATGTTAACATCGTTCCAACTTTTTCAGCTTCCTCCCCAAAATGTCTTGTCCTTGACAAGAAAAAGAATATATTTTGTATTTTAATGAGTATCAATATAATTAATAGGGTCAAAATTGTGGGCCTTCATTCAACCGGTCATTGGTCCCCTCTCTACCAAGGGTAAGTGCAATAGAGCAAAAGACCACTCCCGGAGCGCATCAGAGGGTGAAACTCGAATCTTTATTTTCAGTACAGGGTATATAGGAAACCTACCAATCAGCACAGAGAGCATCAGAGTATAGCTAATCATTGAAAAGGTTAACCATGCAGTTACATAGTCCTCAGCTTACACATGCTTCTATAGATGACCATGCATTGTTCACAAACCCAACATGGGGAGTCAGGGGTGGGGGCAACTAATCACAGGCTGCATACAGCTATTCCCAGGAAGGGCACCATGCTGATGGTGCAGCAAAAAATTCAGCAACATGGCTTACTAATCAGACCCAGGAGTGGCCTACAAGAATTACTTATGTTTATATTTTTCAATATATTTTTATTGAATTTTTGTACAATTCCTACAATACATATTAATCATATTTAGGGCCCCTCCCCTATCTCTATGTTTATATTTTTAAAATACTATCACATCCTTTATGAAATTATAATCTTACACTTGTCCTGAAATATGAAGGACAATTCCCATGCCCTGATTCTGATATGGAAACTGAAGTTTCATGAGTAAATATGATTTGTCTAAGGTTGAATAGATACTGGTTGGTGGCAGCTCAACAGTGGAACAGACTTTTCTGAGTCCTGGTAAAATCAATCTGTGCCTATGCTTTTAACTGTTAGTTTGAATTTGAAAAGAATAGTAACTCTAGATTGTTTATGACAATTTTATGACATTCATTAATGTTAAGAATTTCATTTTAGGCATCTCATAAAAATGTGGATAGGACTCCATCTATAGCTTAGTGCGATGACATCTGATATATATTTATTATGACTATAGATGCACAAATACTACTATTTATTTTATCTTACAAGACCCAGGCTTACAGAACATTTTCATAAAACACGGAGGGGTTTGAATAGATTCAGGGCACTTGCTAGATGTGTGACTTTACTTGGTTTGTTTCTAGGCTATAATCTCAAATAAAAAAGCTAAAGCTAAAATCCACCCAGAGTGCTGTGCTATGTGAGGGTGAGATTCTCTCTCTCTCTCTCTCTCTCTCTCTCTCTCTCTCTCTCTATCTCTCCTTACTTGAGTTATAGCTCCAAGTTTGTCTTCTCAAGAAATCTGTCTCTAGTATCCAGTGATCTTATGACATCATCATATTTTCTTTAATTTTTTTCAAGATTTTACTTGGAATTAGATTATTTGTATTTCTTTTTTAAATTTTTTTCATTTTTAACAATAAGTAATAATTTCTGAGTACAAGCATCCTTCATGTAAAACCAATTTGCAAGCAGTTGTGCCCAAATCCACACAGTCCAAGGGTCCCACTATCCAGCTGGGGGGCTTGTATGTTCACTCAAGTTGATCAAATAAGTGTCCAGTCTATATTGCTGTAGTTTCACCATTCACCCCAATTGCAGCCCTTACATTCTACCACACCCCCTGTTCTACAGATTGTTCCCTAAGCTTAGAAAAGGGGCACAGGTGGATGAGAAACAAAACAGTCTATTTCTCTGGAGCTGTCGTTTTGGACTCTGGTCAATTCTGGCTGTTTCCTTTGATGGGCTGACAGTTTGTCCAGGAATAACCTTTTGATCCTACTAATGAAGCACAGGCAATTAGATATATAGGTATTTAAACAGTACTAATTGTTATGGTAGGTTACTTTGGTATAGACACAGATATTTGGATGGTATGTTAATCCATGAATTACATTTTTTCTGTAAAATATGACAGAGTCTTACTGTGGCTCCTAACCACTAGAGGATGTAAGCTTGTGGCATCAGCCATGGGTTATTCATGCAAGGAGAGAGCTAATAGCCAATTAGATTTGGGATATATGGGCATATGGCTGCCACTGCTGCACAGTATTTCCAGGCAGGTGAGGTGTAGCTGGGGCTGACAGAGGAGACTTACTTGACTCAAGGAGACCTATATTTGCTTTATTGGTTTAGTGGCTTTTGGTAACACTCTCTGGTATTCCAGAGACCAACTGTACACTTGCAAGTGCAGTCTCAGTACGTTTTTCCCATGCTTACATCAGGTCTTCAACGGCAGGGACTTAACACCTCTCTTCTTGCAGGTATCCCAGTTTACAGGCAAGAAGTCTTTACCTTTTGGGGGGGCTTCGATCCCCTGTCCAACATCTCCTTGGTAGAATAATCCATTGCTGATATCAGAGCTCTCCTGTATTAATATATTTTGCTTAAGTGCATAGCTTAAGGAGACTTCAGTATTATATTTGGTTCTGAATAGAGAATAATCCTTTTCACAGTTCCTATGTCAATTAGTCAATTAAAGAAGGCAGTTTTACTGGTTTTATAAGAGATTAGCTCTATAACATTTGGCTCCAATTTACAGTTAGAGAACGACCTCATCACCATCATATTCCTCCTTGTTCTACAAAGGAGAAGTAAGAAAATCTCTCATATTATAACTTTGTAGCACCTAGAAGGTAAGTTTCATTAGGACTCATAAATAGTTGTTACAAGTAGGATCCACAGAAGGGTTTGATGCCTGTAGCAGTCTGAGGCTTTTCTTCCTTTCAATGTTGAGACGGGCCAACCTTTCTGCTGGCACTTCCTGGTACATCCTACACAATGCAAAGCTGTGTCTTTTCTTTCTCAGCTGTTAAGTTGGTGATGTTTTGACCTGTGGAAACATACAAATATTTTCCTGTAGTTAGTTTTAAGGTTTGAATTGCAAAGTTTTTGACAAAAAGGTTTCATATATATATATGTACCCCCCCTTTTTATTTTAGGTTTTTGTTTTTTGACCCATGAGTCTCAACTATAGCCTATAGCATCATCTCAATTGATGCAGAGAAAGCCTTTGACAAAATCCAGCATCCCTTCATGTTTAAAGTCCTAGAGGGAATTGGACTGGAGGGAACATTCCTCTATGTAATCAAAGCCATATACAGGAAACCCACAGCCAATATCATCCTAAATGGGGAAATGACAGAAACATTCCCCTTAAAGGTAGGAACTTTGCAAGGCTGCCTCCTGTCACCACTTCTTTTCAATATAATGCTTGAAACCCTTGCTAGCGCAATAAGGCAAGAAAAGGAAATTAAAGGAGTTCTAATTGGAAAAGAGGAAGTCAAGCTATCCCTTTTTGCTGATGATATGATTGTCTACCTAAGGGATGCTAAGAACTCCACCAGAAAACTCCTAGAAATGATTAAGAGCTTTGGTAAAGTGGCAGGATACAAAATAAATCTAGAAAAATCAGTAGCCTTTCTTTACACCAACAACAAGCAACTGAAGAAGGACTACAAGGAGACCTTCCCACTCACAATAGCCTCAAAAACAATAAAATACCTAGGAACAAACCTAACCAAAGACACCAAGTATCTCTACAACAAAATTTTAAACCCCTGAAGAAGGAAATTGAGGAAGACATCAGAAGATGGACAAACCTCCCATGCTCATGGATTGGGAAAATAAATATAGTAAAAATGTCCATTCTACCCAAACTCATGTACAGATTATTTGTATTTATTCAAATCATGGATTCAAGTAGTTGGGACTTGATTGTTTTCTTGACTGCTTCTCAAGGATACAGAGAGACGTTTGGGGGACTGGAGAGATGGCTCAGCGGTTAAGAGCATTGTTTGGCCTTGCAGAGTACTCAGGTTCTGCTGCCAGCACCCTCATAGTGACAGACAACCATCTGTACCTCCAGTTCCAGATTTGACACCATCTTCGGACCTCCACAGGCATTTCATGATATGGATACACTTACATACATGCAAGCAATGCACTCATGCATATTAAACATAATAAAAGAATACTTTTTTGGTCTTTTTGATACAGGGTCTCCCTGTATCCCCAGCTGTCCTGGAATTCCCTATGTATACCAGGCTGATCTTGAACTCACAGAGATCCACCTGCCTCTTCCTCCTGAGTGCTGGGATTAAAGGCCAGTGCCACCACACACTGCATAATACATATTTTGAAAAAGAAAGATGTTTAGGCTCCAATTCAAGCATCAAGTTCACAGTCTATTCACTGTTAATGGTGTCATTACATACAGGACGTACAATGCTATTCTTTCTGTTCATGTCATAGCAGCTCCTTTCCTTCACAGTGGATGCCAATAGATCTCTTTGTGTTCAAAGTAGAAAAGAATAACATTAAGCATCTATTGCCAGTCAAGTCCTGTGACAGGCAGACAATATAATAAAGATGAATCAAAGTCATTTTTTACATAAGCCTTATAGTCTGCTATAAAATTTTATTCCATTATGATTACAACATTCAAATAAAAGACCACCACCCTTCATGCAATTTTCCATATAGAGAACCTTTTAGTACCTTTTGTCATTTATCTTTATTCTGATCATTACAATCAGACTTCATCATCAAAAGTAACATGTGCTTTCATGACTTCTTCTGACAAAGTGCTGTGATGGCTTCTGTACTACATATATGACTAAAAGCCCAGTTCCATGCTTACTTCATGTTAAATGTGATTAATACTTTAAATACCCTTATTGGTTTACAAAGGGTGAAAATTTTCTCAGTCTCCATTTTTCCTGAGGTTGTACCTATCAGGATCAACACAAACATTAAAGGACTGCAGACCATCAGGAATGAAAGCTTGGAGATCTCCCAAGTCTTCATTTAGAGCATCCCAAACCTTGCAAAAGGCAGACTGCTGCTATAGAGGGGAGACCACCTCCACCATAACAATGGCAAATAACCATTTGCCAGTTAATTCTTTGATGTTCTTCAAAGAGCCTACATCACCAGAGCACACAGAAAACAAATTAAAAAATTCAAGTGGATTTATAGCTGTGACCAGCAGCCAAGCCTGTCATCAAGGAGTGTGATAACTGTCATGAGTTTTCCTGTCACTGCCTGTATTGTGCAATTTTAGAGGAATTTAGAATACAACCAAACTAGATGGTCATATGTTCTAAGGACACATTCCAAGGACACTGATAGAGAGACAAATCAATTCCTGAGAAGTATTTTAGTGCCCCTCTCAAAATTCTAACCGTCCTCTACTGTTTCTTTCTCAAAACATTCTCTACGCTAAAACATGTCCATTAAGAGTCAATTTCACCTTAATCCTTCTTTAATCTGGCCCAGATAACACATTTTTACCTTAGTCATATTTTCACAATTTTATATGGGATATTTCAGAAACCATCATCTCTAACCCCTTGACTAACTAATGAATGAACCAGCATGGAAAAGTCCTAGAAGACAGGGCTGCTCCTACCAGGAAAGTGAGAAATGTCCAATGCTCTCAAAAGATAAAAGGAAGAGAAGAAAAAGGACCATGAAGAAGAATCTGGAGGCTATAGGGCCATCCTCAAAATAGGAACTCTTGTATTCACTCATGAGTCATTTGAATTTATGTAGAAGACAATGAGAATGCCAAGCGAATGAACAGATCCATATGCATTCTTTAGCTCGGAGTTTAAAAAGGATGAAACTCAAATTTGTTTCCTCTTCCTCTTTTTCTTTTTCTTCCTCTGCCTTCCTCTCCTCATCCTCTTCTTTTTCTTCACCTATCAGAAGAGGAGTTAAGATAATGGTAGAGACAAATTGGAAAATGTAATGATTTAAGCAGAGGGGCTATGAGGGGACAGTCAAGGATGAAGTCAGGATTAGGGAAAGAGAGAGATAGTAGGGTTGTCAGAGAGAATCAGAGATATTTCTAGAAACAAGGCCTGCTGAGCCAAAGGGAAATTAAATGAATATGCTGATGTTTACTTTCCCAGCTTTTCATAGGAAACTGAAGATGGTTATGTGAAAGGCAAGTGGGGAAAAGGTGAGTCTATAAACTATTATCCTTTCAAGGCTTTGATTGAAAACATTTGTTTTCAAACATACTAAAGACGACGTGATATCTAGCTGTTAAATTTGTGCAGTGAAGTTTTTTTTTTAACAAATTGTTTGAAGAAAATACCTTGAGGATGTGGAAACATGCCAAAAAAGTGAAGTCCAGTATAAAGACATAGTGCTGGAATTTTAAGGGCTATCAGCCAGGAAGTTCCCTATCAAGAGCTGTTCCCTCTAGCCCTCCCGTCCTCTAGTCCGAGATGGCAAGGACTTGGCTCAGGGTCTACAGAAAGCAGATACACCTAGGGCTTGGTTTTACAATTTCTTGGATGCATTTCTATGACTAGTTTTCCCTTTTGTTCTTGATGGAAAAGTGAGAGCAGGAAGATTGAAGGCAAAGCTTCATCCTGACTCAAAAGAGCCTCAAAAATAATGCTGCATGGGCTCAGGCTGATATTGACAGAAGGCCAACTGTGTGGCCTCTCTCCATAGCCGGGAAACAAGTATTTTCAGGGATTTCTTGGACGCTCTGAAGATCCGAATCCAAACAGGGACCTAGAAAGAACTTTACTGAGGGTAATTTTGAATCATAGCAAGTTCACTCTCCTTCTTCGTGTTCCACATCATCTAATGGTAGCAGGTTCCCTGACGATCTATGGGGTCCCAGAGCTTCCACGTCGACACTATCCTTGGAAACATTTCTGGTAAAATCACAGGTTCCAGGGGGACACCCTTGGTTGGAAGATTAGACTTTTCTTCATCCCTGTTAAGAAAAAGTCATATTGATCGCTCCGTGTGCCAAAAGGAAGAAAAACAAGGATGAGAAGATGGTGTAGTAACACATGTAGATCTATCCAGTTCCGGGGGAGGGGGGAATTGTGGGATAAGTAGTTCATTACAGTGCCTTTGCTTCACCTTCACATGGGAGTGACTGTAATCCTCAGTGTCATGTTAGTGTGAGAGTGAATAGGAGACTGTGGGGCTGGATCAGTTCTCTGTATTCCATTACCGCTGTCTGTGGCATGGCTGACAGAAGAGAGGAACACAGGGCCTGGAGTGAAGCACACAGAGAGACCCTCCAAGACCATCTGCAGGAAGGAGATATATGGAAAAGAATGGGCAAACAGGAGATATTACAGGACAAGTGTCCACAGCAGGCAGCATGGGAAACAGGGTTCTTTGTATATTACGTCACTCTGCCTCTGCTCATCAGTACCTAGGAGAAATGCGATCACCTTCTTATCGCTGCTCACGGCTTATCGCCTTCTTATCGCTCACAGCTTTTCAGACCCCTCTACTTTTGCACAATTAGCAGGCTATTCAGGTGGCCCTTGCCAATCTAATTCTATGAATTAGAGCCACACAGATAAGGGAAGGAAAAAAAAAATCCATAGCAAGTTTGCTGACACTGCAATAAGAAAAGTGAAGATTGTGGTTCAGCTGGAGATCCACTAAAGACAGTTCACAGATCAGGGCTATCGGGAGAGCAGCTGGGGAAAGAAAGATACGTGCTGAGAATTCTGTGGCAGGAAAGTTGGAGGAAAATGCCAAAGAGACAGGCGGTGAAGGGTGAGGAGGTGTGAAAGAAAGGAAACATTCATCTGCAAGCACAGCCACTGCACCATTATGTTTCACTTAGTCTTTGTCCTGGACTGGGATGGATGAGAAGATAAACAACTCCCACATAGACTGACTAAGGCTCCCTGGACTTCAGACTTGGGGAGGAACGCCACAGTCTGATTCTCACCCAGGCCATTGCGAGGGAAGGGGGAAGCAGGATGCTGATGAGGCCCGCAGTCAGGTCAGAGAGAACGGAATACAGGGAGAGATGGGGCAACCGCTAGCAGAAGGGGTGGAAACGGAAGGAGCAATGGCTCTGACAGGAGTTTTCTCACCAGTCAGTCCTGGAGACCCGGATCGGCCCCCTTGAACTTCACATTCCTGAGTGAGTCAGCGTTCTCACTTGCACCTGCTGTCTATTCCATATACCTGAGGAAGAAGAAATATAGTGTGGGTTTAGAAGCCCCCATCCGTGCATGAGTTTGGTCTAGTGATCCCCCAGTGTTCTCTGCTCTTTGCAGCTGCCTGTACTCACAGAAGTCTATGAGCTACAACTCTAATTGTTCTCTGACACCTTTAGTATAACAAAGCACACTTTAATGTAGTCAGCTATTCACTCATTGCTTCATGTATTCAATACCATTCAATACACATTACTTAGTAAACACCTTTCTTGACATGAGAGGTACCTGGCTTTGAAAGTCTGTCTCCTAGGAGATCACAGCTAGGTTAGGCAGCTAGGTAAGCCACCAAGTGATTCCAATTTATGGTGTTCCTTACAATGGAATTGCGACAAACACTAGGTAGAGTTTTGTTGAGGCAGGATTAAAGGACGGTAGGTAAGAGAGGGTTTGAGCAATGATGCTACAATCCCATAGAAATAAGACTCCATCCCAATTATTCCTGGAATACATACAATAAGTGGCCTTTGTCTTCATGACCAAGGATGGTTAATACTGCTTCAGCCATCATCCCTTCATATCATCATACAAGCAAATCTGATGGGCCTTATACTATTTGACCTCTCTATGAATTAAGAAGTATCATTTTTATCCTACATTTTTAGATTTATTATTATCATGTATGTGTATACCTGTGTGTATATGATCTGTGTTATTGTGGGTACACACATGCCATAATGTGTGGAGAGGCCAATACTTCCATCACAAGATCTGGGGATGGAACTAAGGTCATCAACTTGAACAGCAAGTGCTTTTATCCACTGAGACACCTAACTGGCCCAGAAGTATCTTTTTTTATATTTGTTTTCATTCTTCTTCTTCTAGATTCAGTGCCCCTTCAACGTCTTAGTTTGAATGCTGAAATTTAAACAGTACAAAAGAAATCTGGTATAGGCCTATTGATTTTTCCCATACCACAACATACTCACATGCACATGAACACACACAGAGATATCTGTGCTGAATTCTATGTAGCCTTATCATAAGTGTGGTGGTAGCTTGTATGGTATCAAAGTTATTGCCAAGGAGGCTGCGTAACAGCTTAGACATGAGCCTCTCTCTATGGATTCATGTTCGTTCTTCTTTACTTGCTGCTAGGCTTTCTACTTAGAAAGAGTGAGCTGTAGCTTGGAAGGTTTCAAGTATTCAGGAATCCAGAGGATAGAGCCAGGAAGGCCCTTGTAAACTCATGCATTGTGAAATAAGCCACTTTAACACTGAGCCTGATTCTTGTAAAAATAGAGATTGTAACAATAACTGCCTCAAGGTTTTTATGAACATTAAATGCAAATAAGTCTGGCAGAGCCATTCAATAAAAATGAGTTACTTTTCTTTTAAAGGGCTTTTCTCTTGCAAAACATTTGAAATCTTAGGAAATGTATCTTTCCTTTACAAAAATAAAAAAAAAAAGAAGGAAATAATTCAACCACAAAAACCTAGCACTGTTCTGGGTTTGAGGAAGCCTCCATAACAAACAGCTCCAACTTCCTTCTCCTTTAACTGACAGACTTGGGGCCACAGCCTGATATTTATCTCCCTCCATCTGTTTCTCTGTGCAGACTTATTATAATGGATGTGTCTATTCCAAAACAGTGGCCCCTTACACACAAGTGTGCAAACCATTTGTCTACATTTCTTAGTGATTTGTGCTCAGGCATCGAGCTGCAGAATCAAGACATGCTGAGATTGTGGCAATCCCAGAGTAGAGAAGGGTGGATGTAAACTCTGGGGGGAAAGTGGTCTACAGAGACACTACTCCCCAGCTCCTGCTGTTGCTTTTCCCTGGGCATCTCGGGGGGAGCAGGTGGGCTGCCGCTGAAATGCCCTAGCACAGTCCTCTCCAGCTTTGGAGTTTTAGTTGGTCTTCCTGTTCACCTTATTTACCACTCTCTACTGAAGCCTGGCACCCTGTTCAAATGTCTTCTTCAGAATTGTTCTGACAGTTTAGCTGCAAGCTATCCTCCTATCTTTTGAAACCACCATAGCACCTTCTGGGACAGACCTCATAAAGGCAGTAGCCATTTGCTCCATGACATTACAGGTTTCAGGATCCATAGCTGATATTCCAAATGTCTCCCACTAAGAAGAAGCCATGAAGAGGGCCTTAGATAAGACTATATATAGGTCTAGGCTCATGTAGGTCCCTATTTATTCTTCAGTTCCTTCCTATATTAATTAAAGAAGACATTGGTTTAATTCTGTTTCAAGTCTCTTGAAAGTTGGAGATTTTTAAATTAAATTTCTATTGAACCATTCTTCTTCCAATATTTAGGTGAACTTATGATTTTTCATGGTAGAGTGACCTCCTTTCTTTCAAGGGACAAGGCTCTTGACTTCATCTTTCATCAAAATCCCCACTTCCTACAGTTCCTGTCATTTATACCCCACCCCTTAATATACTCTGTCCTCCAAGAGTCCAGGACAGAATCAGGTCAAGTCCAGAGAATTTCTAGAGGGATCTGGTAGCATATGATAAAAAAAGAAGCTGATGAATCCAGCCTTGTCATGGAGTCCTCCATTCCTTTTGAAACTATACTTAGAAACAGAGTGCTACTCACAATGTGTTCTCTGTAATTCATTGGATAAAGCCCTCATCTCCGTGCAATGCAGTTGAGATGGGACATTGGGAAGGAATTAGGTAGTGATGAGGTCATTCTGGTAGACCCTAAGAAGGTATTCATCTAAGAAGGTCACAGCTCTCTGGGCTGTGTGAAGCTATTTAGTAAGAAGGCAGTGTGGGAAGAAAGAAGGTCCTCACCAGATGCTTTATCAGGCCCCTCGTCTCAGACTTTCCTGCCTCTGAAACTATAAGAAATATCTTGGGACTTAAGTACTTTGTGACATCAGATCAATGTGATTAAGGCATTGATGAATGTTGGAGGCTAGAAAAGGGTCTCTCTACAAATGGCTGAGTGGCTTCTTGGAAGCCCACCCATCCTGTCAGAAGTGGACTGAATTTAGCTGAAGCACCTGGAGCCTTTCGTTCTGTGTTCCATACCTACAAACACCAAACTCGCAGGAAAGCTTGCTAGTCTAGACTTAGCTCACAATTCTCCCTTTTAAAATATTCATATTTTCATATATCTTCAGAAATTGCTCTTATACAGGAACAAATGAATCTGAAAAATACAAGTGTGGCTTTTTAATAATTTAAACCTCAAAACAATTAAGATTTTTCTACACCCAATTCTCTTGCTATTTCCAGTGTGATTCATTTTTAAATTTTCATTTCTGGGTCAAGTTTTATATGTGCCTAATTTGAATAACAAATAAAAAAGAATTCCTTAAATCTTTTTTTCCCTTATTCTGGGGATTGAATCTAAGGCCTCGTGTAAGCTCTCTGCCACTGAGCTATCTATAGCTCTTGCCCTCACTAAATCATTCTTCAAATCATACTTAAATGACATTATAGGATTATAAATGCCCAACTAGACAACTGTATAAGCAGATCTCTATTTATTGCTATTTATATTAACCAATTTCTAATCATTTTGTGTGTATATATTTTGTTTATGTGCTCATGTATGTAAGCATGTGTGCAGGTGCATCTGCACAAGTATGCACCTGGGCTTCTCCATCAATCACTCCTCACCTTATTTTTGAGACAGGGTCTTTGGCTCACTGCTTTGACTAGATTGGCTAGCCAGAGAGCCCCTGAGAGCCTTCAGGTGCCATCTCTCCAGCTGTATTACAAGTTGTGCTTCAGGGCCCAGGTTTTTACATGGATGCTTACCAACTAAGCCATCTGCCCAACCACACTAACCTTATAAAGGTTTTTTTTCACTATAGCATACAAATGTCTTCATTGGCGACAGCTGCACCATTTGAACATTTTAGTAAATTTCAGGCAAAGTTAGAAGGGAATTCCATATAATGGGAGATCCTTTTGAAAGGAGTGGTCGTGGCTTAGTCAACACTACCATCAGACCAAGGCAACACTACCAAGACCATCCACTATACTCTGAACAAACTTTGGACTAGATTCCTAGTAGTCTACTAAGTTCCCATCCAAAGCAAAAACTCATGTGGAATCAGTAGATTTCCTTGGGTAGATGGAACTGTCCAGGGGCTTTGTGTCCAGGCATAGTTCTAGGATCCTGAGAGGGGTCCACAGAAGGAATAGCTTCCACTGGTTCATGCATTTCCTTCACAGAATGATATGAATGCAGGTTGCTAGATGATGCAAACATATTGGTATTTGATGATTAAGTAGTTTACATACAGAATTATAAGCAAGAAGTTTGCATACCTGAGGGCATCCTTGACCAATGTATCTACACCCCCCAGACCCAAAGTATCTGCTCCATAAGTATTGATTAGATTGGTGCATAAGTGGGCAAATGTCTGCAATAATTCAAAATAAATTAGAAGCATTTTGATTTTTTTTCCTGGTTGTGGAGTTACTATTATTCAGCAGTGATTTTCTGAAGACAGACTATATAAAACTCATTCCAACTTAGAATCTACTGAACTGCTTATATATTTGATTAATACCAATTGCTTCATTCAAAATGTCCATGCAAGAATAGGGGTAGCTGCTTATACATATGACCATCACTGTCAGGTCACCAGGGAAGGCCAGGGAAGTTCCAAGGAAACTAAAATAAGCAATGAAAAAAAGCTCATTCATCTCAATTACATTCAGGCTTGTTTTATTATTCCTTCACTGAGTTGAAAATGAAATCTTCAAGAAAAATGACTTCTGGGTAGTGAAAATTCAATCCTCAAGAGAGAAGAAGAAAATGAGGTTTCTATGCTGACGGCTGAAGCCACCAAGTCTGTTCTATATGATTGGCCAGTGTATTATATTTTGAGTGAGGACTGACAAAAGCCTGATGAGAAACTATTATGTGATTCTGGGGAAGACATCTCCGTTATTCCTTTCTACGTGATTTCCAGAGGAATTGGACCTCTTCTCAGAAATAACAGGCTTCATATGAAATACAGATTTATTGGGACTCTGGAAAATTATTTATGGTCTTGAGTTTATGGCTTTAATAACCTGTTCTCAAAGAGGGTGTCTGAAGAAGGAAGGTAGAACCTCTGGCAAAGGGCCAGCAAGTTATCCAGCAAGAGGAGATAAAAGGAGGCCACTGCTTCTCTCTCGCAGGTGGCTGGTTCTTGTAGGAATCCTGATTGAGTACCCTGTGAGCAGCGATGCATTAGTAGAAAGTGCATACACACAAGACACAGATCATAAGGCCTTATACCCAATGGCTGTAAAGCAAAACATTTAATGTACATTTAGTTCCTAGTGTAATAATTCAGATCTTAGCAGACTGAAATCTTCAGAAAGTTTATCATAGGGCAAGGATTTTGGGCAAAACCAAACTGTAAAAGTTTACCTTGAGGATTGCATTGAATTAAACAATATTAATAAAAAACAGAGTGAGAGAATTCTACACATCTGTAAGAATTAAGAGAAGATAAAATTTTCAGGGTTGGGATTTGGGTGTAGATCCAAAGGAAATAAGCCTGAGAGGTCATGTTTGCTGACTTTGTGTGTATCTGTGTGTGAGACTGTACATGTGAATGCAGTGCTCTTGGAGATCAGAAGATGTCATCTGATTCCAGAAGCTAGAGTTACAGGTGGTTGTGCGCCATGTGGCATGGGTTCTGGGAATTGAACTCAGGTCTCTGCAAGAGCAGGTAGTATTATTAAACACTGGGACATCTTTCTAGTCCTGGATTTGCTGTTTTTATTCTACTCAGTATTTCTCTTTAAATGATTCATTGGCTAAAGAAATCTATATTTTTATTTTTATTGAGCTTTTGTGTATTTCATACAATATTTCCTAATCAAATGTAGACCATTTCTCCATCCATGCACTCCCACACCAGAGTACATGCATTCTGTCATACATGTTAAGTCCTGTGTTTTATCTTTTCTTAATCTTTTTTAACCTTTTCAATGTAAACATTTACTATTTTGGTCAGATCTTTGAACAAGTCTTTTGTTCTTCTTGTTCCTTTTAATTTTATATTACTCCAAAATACACATATATACACTGCACACATGTACCAAAATGACAGAGTATATAAGGATTTGGTGCTAGGATCCACAAATGAGGGACACCATATGTCCTTTGTTTTTCTGTGCCTGTGTTACTTCACTCAGTATAATGGCTTCTAGTGCCATCTATTTACCTGCAAATTGCATGATGTCGTCTTTCTTTACCGCTGCATAGAACACCATTGTGTAGATGTACTACATTTTCTTTATCCACTCCCAGTTGAGGGACACTTGGGTTGCTTCCAGCTCTTCACTATTATGAAAAGAGCTGCAATAAACATGGTTGTGCATGTATCTCTGCAGTAGGATGAATTTTGGGAATATATACCCAGGAGTGGTATGCCTAGGTCAAGTGGTAGGTTCATATTGAGTCTTTTAAGAGTTCCCCACACTGCTTTCCATAGGGATTATACAAGTTTGCATTCCCACCAGCAGTGAATGAGTGTTCTCCTTTCCCCACACCCTCTCCAGCATTTGGTATCATTTGCTTTCTTGATCATAACTAGTCTTACTAAGGTAAAATGAAATCTTAAAGTGGTTTCCTTAATTATTAGCAATGTTGAACACTTTTTAAGATGTTTCTCAGCCATCATTACTTCTTCATTTGTGACATCTCTGTTCAGCTGTTTACTCAGTCTTTTGATTGGGTCATTAGTTTTCTTGATCCTTTGTTTTTTGAGTAATTTATATAATCTGGATGTTCAACCTCTGTCAGATGTGTCACTGGTGAAGGTTTCCTCCCACTCTGGGTTTTCTCTTCACTTCTTTGATTGTTTCTTTCACTGTACAGAAGCTTTTTCATTTAATGAGGTCCCATTTGTCAATTGTTGATCTTATTTCCTGCACAACTGCTGTCTGATTTTCCTACACCTATATCTTGTAGGTTACCACCAATATTTTCTATATATTTCTTGATAGTTATTGAAACTGTGTCTCAAATATATCACACTTTATCCTATTCCCAGCATGTATGCTTGAGCACCACTTATATCTGTGTGCATATGGAAAGTATTCAGTGTGTGACATATATGTGGGAGGATAGTGGGTGGTTCCATGTGGCATGTGATGGCATGTGCATTGTATGGGCATATATATGCTTTATGTCAATGGACCTCAACTAAGTTCAGCAAAAGTGTAGCACAAATCTCCCATGTCTCCCAGATCCACTCAATGGATTGTAGAGGGGAGAAGAAAAGGTGGGAGAAGAACCTCAACCACCACACAAGCCTTATCAGGAAACATCTTTCTTTACGGAAAGACCTCTGGGGAAACTAGCTTTGGAAGTAGATATTACACTACCGTTTTGGCACCTTAGCCTTAGCCTGTATGAATTTGTATTTCTATTGGAGGCCCAGTGAGAAGATCTGAGAGGTTTGACCCAGCTACTTTCTTTTTAAAGCTGTGGGCAGTTTCACTAAAATGCACCATTCAGGCACAAACCAGGAAAAGACAGATTAAACTGTGCTTTTGGACCCAAAAGTAACCTGCATGATCTCACCTCCTAGAGAATTTACTCCAGGTAAAAGAGGAAGGAAAATAAACACAAAGAAATAGAAATAGGCTAAATCCTATAGGAACAAAAATAATCACATTGACTAGGACTTAGGGAAAGGTAATATTTACAACTGTGTGTTTAGGGTAAAAAGACTTAAAGTGGAACTAAGGGAAAAGCTTTCCAGGATAAGGAATGGCACAGGTGTTGATAGTGAATGCGGAGAACTCCAGGTGACCCAGAGTACTTCGGTCAGAGGTGTAGTGGTAGAGACAGGCTGTGCCTAGGATGACAGTACAGGCTTGGTTTCTACAAGAGGCTGTCCACAGGACAAACGACTGGGTCTTGGCTAAAGAAATGCAATTGATTGTAGGCCAAATGGGATTGGGATTATGACATATAAGCCAGACTGTCTTTTTAGATGTTGTTCTTTTAAATTCCATGACTGTTATTCCTAAACTTTTTGCAAAGCTTCATTTAGATCTTTAATATCAGTTGTGTGCATTTGCAAAGAAGTATGCATTACTCGTGAACCTTATCTTAGTGGTAGAAATCTAATTAACCAGATAAATGGGAAAACCTGAGTGGACTGCAAGTTCTGATTGGTCCAGAGTGTTCAGTAGAGTTGTTGAAATCTGTTTCTCTTCCCATGCTTTGGGTTTCAATTTCTTTTATTTTCTTTTAGTAATTTTATATTTATATAGTTGCTTATTTAATTTATTTTTATTTTACCCAGGAATGTGTCTCTTTCATGTTGCCAAGAATGAAGCTACTATAAGGTCCAGGCTTGCATATTTTTTTTTCTGTACATCTCCTGATTAAGAGTAAATTTCTATTCTAGGCAGATTTAAATCAATTCCCAGGGCCAACCCTGATTTATTCATTTGAGTGGTTTGTTTATCCTTGAACAAACTGCCAATGCCAAGGGGGTATATACTGGAGCCACCTGAATCACTGGCACAAGTGAGATGTGCGATAGATCAGAAGGAATGCCCTACCAGACCACAGTGGGTCAGAAATAGCTTCCCACATGAAAAAGCAATAGTGCTTTTTTAGACGAAGGAAGAAAAAAAAAATCTGAATCGGTATAAATAAGAGATGTCTGTTATAACGTGTTGTTGTTTTTTAAATACTTAGGATGGGGAAAACAGTACCCCATAGAGGCAGCTCATGACACTATGGCAATGGTTAGTAAGGCATATTAGAAGATGGAAAGCGAGAAATCCGGTGGTAGACTTTCAGTAAACATCAGACTCTCTTCCTGGATACCAAATGTCTGGAGAGAAATAATAGAGAAAAACAGCAGTTGCAAGATAAAACACATATGGCCTGAGAACACTTTTGTCAAGACATGTAGCATAAAACTGAAGGAAATAAAGGCATCTTAAAGCCATGCAGATTTTGCTTTGTGTAATTTCAGAAGGTGTCATACATACATGCTAATTCTCTTACAGGGAGTTCTCAAAGGATGAAAAATCTTTCTCAGGGTCCAAGTAAAATCTGGCAGCTCCCCTAAAATGTGAAAATTGGAGGGCAAAGATAGTGACAGAGTGCCATAAGCATTGTCCCTGCTATTGAGCCTTTGATGCAGACTAAGTTTCTGGGAGCCATAATGATACACTTAGAAAAGTCACTCCGACTAGATTCCTAATAGAAAGCCATGCCCATTTCATCCGCAATGTTACATGCAAGAAGAAAAATGTAAGCAACAAGAGCAAATGGAGAAAGTTTGCAGAACGTTATGCATACAACTGTAAGCATTTATACTTTCCAGTCATCTATTGTGCTAAAGATCAAACAGGACCTTGCATGTGCTAGGCATGCTCTCCACCACAGTGCTGTATCTCTACCCTGACAGCAGGAATTAGTGAACACATAGGAACTAACGAGATCAACACAATGATAAACAAATTAGCTGACAGGCTCGAAAGAAGAAACCAGAAATGGACTCAGACAGAAATGTAAATTAATTTGTAATGAGTATGACTCCACAAACAGGAAATGACAGACATTCAAATTTTTTGGAACAATTACATTTTCATGTAGAGAAAATTCAAAGAAGTAGTAAGAAGGAAACTTACAGCTGTAAAGATTCATATTGAAACAGAAATCAACAACCAAATTTTATATTTTAAGGAAATGAAAAAATAATAAATTATATGCAAAGCCAAGAATGAGATAATGAAGATTAAAGATAAATAAAATAGGAAAACTACAGGAAACCAGTGTAATTAAAATTGTTCTTTGAGGACTAGTGAGATGGCTCAGTTGGCAAAGTACCTGGCTTAAAAGCACTAAGATTTGGGCTGGGCTGTGAGGAATACACTTATAATGCCAGCACAGGAAGGTGGAGACAGGGGGATCCCTGGGACTACTGGTCATCCAGCCTAGTCTACTCTAAGAGGCCAATGTGAGACTCCGTCTCAAAGAACAAGGTGGACAGTGATTGGTGAAAGACAGCTGAGGTTTTTCTCTGGGCTCCAAATGCATGCTTACACATGAATATGCTCTGCTTACACATGAATATGCACCTATACCTATATGAGCACCTGCATACACACAAAACACTTTTACATTTTTATAAAGATCGTTGAAGTCAATACTATACAATAAATATGAAATGTATACATAAAAGTGAAAACAAAATGAAAATAGATTCGTGATAAATGAAGTGAATAGACAGTATATGATTTTTAACATTCACCTTAGCAAGTAGTGGCTCTTCAGTCATTTACATTCTTTTTGGTATAAATGATGTTATAATGTATGATGACTAATTGATCCCTGCCTTGGGAGAGAATGTTCTATCTGCTTGCTAAGCTTACAAATACAGTCAGGCATAAATCGTGGGTAGGCTTTCTGATAGCTTTTCCTGGTAGAGCAAGGAATAAGTCATCAACTTTGGACATAGACTTAGTCACGGGAGGAACCACTGGCAACTCCTTTTCTGTTTCCCGAAGCATCATGATCTGTGGCTGGGGTGGGAAAATCCCAAGTTTAAAGCATATGCTCAGATGCCCCGGAAGGAATTGTTGTTGTTTACTTTATGAATGTGGTGTTTGATGTGGTTGGGGCATACCAGAAGTGCTTAGAACACATCTATGAGTTTTTCATAAACCTTTAGACTGAATATCATGGCTTGAGCTACCACTAGATTGGAAATTTTATAAAATCAAAATTTTGTTATTCTCTTCATTCCAAATGGCATTTTTCTGGTGTTAATTCTTATTTTTCAACAGGTAAGTGAATGAAAAAAATCAATTAATGAATGGATAAAATGTAGAGCTTCACCTATAGCATAGCAAACTGTTTTCCATGTGTCTTTGTATAGTTCCAAAATAAGAAACACTAAAGTGTAGAAGCTAATTTCTTTTTTAGTATAATACTATATTGATGTTTTGTGAATTTCAGACATCATTTTTCCAGTTCAATATAGACATATTCTTTCCCTTCCTCCCACTCCACCCCAGTTCATGCATTCTGCCATACATGTCCTGCATCTTTCTCTCAGTCTTTTTAAAAATTTTTTTCTCTGCAAAGGTTTATTGTTTTGGGTAGAGTTGAACTATATCAGTCCTTTCTTTGACCCAGTCCTTATGTTGTTGTGGTTCCCTTACAATTGTATTGCTCCAAAGTATGCCTATATACACATCATATATTTACCAGAATTATGTCCTCCAGGAATAAACTGTATGTTAACTCTAAGCTAATTTCTAAGTGAAATAAATAGGTTGGTTTGCTCTATGTAAAAACTTGTTTCCTTAAACATGCCATAAATACTCCATCGTGTCTTTAATGACAAATAAACCACGAATGATGACTTTTTAGGGCAATTTGATATGTTAAAACCTTTCTTATGGCTAAACAAAATAAGAGTTCAATTAATCCAGGCACTGTTAAATGTCAGCCATTTATGGCTATGACACACCCAAATCTCAACTTGACCAGGTTTATACAAAGGACCCTTGGAATATATGGTTGAGCCCTTGGGATACATGGTTAGATTATAGCCTTCACAGTGAATTCTTACTTTAGAATCATTTTCTCCCCTTAGAGAAAAAGCTATATTTACTGTTTACCTCTTTAGGACAATGGCGGTTGCCAAATGGCATGAATATGGCTTTCTCCTAAGGGAAGAACAGCAAGGAGACCCTGTCTCAAAAATACCAAAAAAAAAATGTTTAAAAAATTTCTAACAGTAACACTGTTCTCATAGGAAGACCTTGGACATTAATTTCTAACAGTATAACCCAACCTTCCCGCAGGACTACCACTTTGCAATAACAAGAAGGTTTTGTGTAATGTAAGCTGATTCAACATAGTTTTCAGCAGTGTACTATTATTGAATTATTTCAAGAGATATAGTGATTTGTGAAAAGATACTTTGAACAGATCTGTGGAAGGTAGACTTAACAGAGCCCAAATCACTGCCCATGTTATGATCTCAGACCATTTAAGTCCTCCAGTGAACAGTTACACCCTTAAGTAACCTTCCCTAGAATGTCTGGTAAATATCCTGCTCCAGGGTTGAGAGGGTAAACAGGCTATTTCGATAATGTTTTGAATTCTCATTGATGGATTGTGAATGACATGTTTTGCACATGGGACTTTGCTTTTTCTCCTTTTAATTATAGCTCTTTTTCTGTATTTATTCTTGTATTTAAAGATACCCTTAGTTGCTTTACTAGCAGAGTCTTATTTAGAAAGTTCTGTACCTATATCTTCAAGTGTATTCCCTCCTTTTTCCTCTACCAGTTTCAGAGTTCCAGGTTTTACTTTAAAGTCTTTATTCCATTTGAAGTTGATGTTTGTGCACAATGAGAGAGAAAGATCTATTTTCTCTTTTCTATATAGAGATAGACAGATGATATAGAGAGATAGAGATAGAGATAGAGACAGAGACAGAGACACAGATAGAGATAGAGATATTAAGTTTGTACAATACCATTTGTTGAAGATGTTATCCTCTCTCCAGTGTGTATTTTTACCTGGTTCAAAAATCAGATTGGTACAACTGGGTGAGTTTATATCTGTGTTTTTTATTCCATTAATATATGTATCTATTTTAGTACAGTATTCACATTGCTTAGGATTATTTTTGCTATTTGGAGGTTTAGTGTCTCCATATGACTTTTTGGATTTTTCTACTTCTGTGAAGAATAGAGTTGGAATTTTTATTAGAATTGCTTTTGGTAGAAGGACTATTTTCACAATATTAATCTTGCCCTTCATGAGGATAGGTCTTTCCATCTTCTAGTGTCTTCCTCTATTTCAATTTCAAAATTTTGTGTGGATGAGTGTTTTGCCTGCATGTATGTAAGTGCACACATATGTGCGGTGCCCACAGAGGGCAAGAGAGGGAACAGGATGACCTGGAACTGGAGTTATTAATGATTGTTATCCACCATTTGGGTACTGGGGAGCAAATCCATGTCCTCTGCAGAAACAAGTGCTCTTAATCGCTGAGCCATTTTCTCATGCTTTCCTTTTTCAGTGTTTTAAAGTTTCATTATATAGGTCTTTTATTTCCTTTGTTAGATTAAACCCAAGATATTTGAGGCTACTGTGAATGGGAATGTTTCTGTGACTTCTTTCTTGGTATATTTGTCACAGGCATATAAGAAGGCTACTTCTTTTTGTATGTTATTTTGTTTTTTTAATTTTTTTATTTATTTCTGTATGTGTATCAATGTACTGTCTACATGCAGGTCTGTGCACCTGTGCCGTGCAATGCCGTGGAGGTCAGAAGAGGGTGTTGGACTCCCCTGGAACTGGAGTTGTCCTGGAATTGGAGTTTCAGACGGTTCTCCGCCACCATGTGGGTGCTGGGGATTGAACCCAGATCCTCTGTAAGAGCGGTCAGCGCTCTTAACCACTAGGCCATCTCTCCAGCCCTATATGTTAATTTTGTATCCTGCCACTTTACCTAAACAGCACAAGTGGTTATCATTCCTCCTAGAAGTCCAGCCAAATAGATGATAAGACCTTACCGCTGAAGACATCACTCACCTTGGCTGTATAATATACAGAAATCAAGCTGGAATTGAACTGGAAACTTTCTCTTCCTGGGTAATTTTCAGAGTGCATGAAAATGCTATGTAAGGTACTGAGGAAGATAAGGTATCTATTGTCTTATCTAACTGTATACTTTGTGAACTGCAATGCCAAAATGCTGGGCAAGATATGCCAACTAGTGGAATAGTGACATGATTTTTATAGGGTAAACCAATCTCTCAGGTTGGATTTTAGACCTACTCCACAGGAAAGAATACATGCTTTTTACTGTAATTCCCCTAAAAAAAACAAGGCTGAGCAGGTTATAGACTCTAAGGTATAACTCAGTACTGTTGATTAACTAAATAGAAATGGGGCCACAATTAGTTCTAAAATTTATGTTTTAACCTTTAGACATTTGCTGTTCTTATTCTTTATTCAACAAGCTTTACAGTAATGCAGAGAATGTAGAGACTCATAGCTATTCAATGTGCTTAGAATAAGTGTTGACTGAACTGCTCAGCCCTAAATAGGACAACTATTCCACACCTTCTAAGGCTTAGGAAACATTATGGAAGAAGAAGTGAAAAGACAGTAAGAGAGAAGGGTTGTGAAGTACTGTCTTCAGGAAATGGCATTGAAAACACAATTCCACAGCTGCTGAAGTTGCCTGCCAAGAGCCTACATAAGACTGGGTCTGTCAACAGCCAATCATAAATCAGGGATGGGCTCATGGGCCTCATGCTTCCCTGCTATTAATGGATTCTGGGGTAAAGGACAGTCATTGTATTCAGTTGTGTGTCCAATGGTGAGCCCACCAAGCTCCATAGGGTAGTTCCAACCTATGGATATATAGGTATCACAGTTAAAATGAGTGAGTCACAAAATAAACAATCAAGGGACATGAATGTGGAAAAGGAGAAGGTAGGGAATGAATGGCAGAGGGATGGGTGACAAGGGTAATAAGGAAAAAAGAAAGGAAGAGGCTGACAGTAAACTGAATGTACTACATAGATAATGCACAAAGTGCTACTATATATAATACGTACATAATGTACAAAATTGTCAAAAAACCAATGTAATCAATAACAACAAATATTTTAAAAGACATCATTGAGTAACTTATGGATTCAGTAGACATGCAGGCAATTTAAGCTAGTATTTTATATTTAGTTCTGAGTATTTAGTACTTATAGTCCCAAGGGTGGCATTACATTAAAAGTTCTCTTATTGTTGATATAAATATATCACTGTATTGGGCAATCTTCATTTGAAAATCCTTGAGAACTACAAAACTAGAAATCTCAAGCTCTGGGTTTAAAGCTGACATATCCTGTTCCTCTTGGTATAGATTTTTAAATATGTGGAAATATACTCTGGAAAGCATCTTTTCAGTAAAGAAATAGCTTTCTTAGAGTTTCAATATTTGCTCCATCTGAAGCTGAAGAGGTGTTTTACAACCATATACAGTTGATGTAACCACCATCAGAAGTTCAATACATATCTGTCTAGAACCCTCTGACTTCTCCCCTTCAGGGTCTATGGGTAAACTCACACTAAGTGAATCCCAGTAAAAATGCTTGTGACTGTTCATTACTTTTAATGTAAAGATTAATTAACATTCAAAGCTAATATGTATTTAATATCTTACTAATGGCAAATAGAAATCTGTTCATCCTACCTTTTAAAAAATCATTGGTGTTTAATGTTTTGAAATTATTTCTTTCAGGGTCTAGAGAGATAGCTTAACAGTTAAGAGCAATGGCTGCTCTTGTAGAGGAGCTGGTTTCAAATCCCAGACCCCCACAGGAGCTAAAACCTGTCCGTAACTCCAGTTCCAGGGAACCTGATGCCCTCTTCTGACCTTTGCAGGCATTGCATGACATGGGTACACTACATACATGCAGGCAACACATTCATACATATAAAATAAAAATATTTAAAAAATATTTCTTTCTAAATGATCAAAAAGACATTGCTCTGAATAATTTCACACCTGCTGAATCCTCCACAATTGCCCTTCATTGTTACAAAGTGCTCTTGACAGTCAAAAAACAGTCCCAATGAACAGACACACTAGCATCAACATCTCAACACCATTCCCAGAAGTCTAATCTATATTTTAGTAAGATTTATAGGGGGGTTGGACGCACAGGAAAATTTAAGAAAAACATTTTTAAACACGTGTTTTACATGTACATAACACAAAAAAGCTACAATGTACAACTTTAGACAAAGGAGAGAAAATATTAAAGACATAAGTTTGGGGGTCAGGAAAAAATGAGATCAAATTGTAGCTATGAGACATTGAATGGATTAATTCATATATTATATATAATCATTAATCAATTTCTGAAACACAACAGGTGCTCAGTTCAATGCTCTCACTGAAACTCAGGAACATTAAATCAATGTGGTTTGGGGTTTTATGTGTGCTGGTTAACTTTGGTCAACTTGACACAAATCTGGACACCTGAGAAGAAAGAACTTCAAATGAGGGAATCCCTCCATTGGAATTGCTTGTGGGCCTGTCTGTCAGATACTTTCTTAATTGCTAATTGATGTAGTACAATCAAAACCACTATGGAAAAAAAAACCCACTATGGGTGATGCTATGCCCAGGAAGATGGGCTTGGGTTGAATAAGAAAGCTATTTGAGCATGAACTGGGGATGTAAGCCACTAAGCAGCATTCTGCCACTGTCTCTGCTTCAGTTCCTGTCATCAAGTTTCTGCCTTGAGTCTCTACCTTGGCTTCCCTTAATGATGGCCTTTTCCTCCTCAAATTGATTTTAGAAGAAGTGGTTTGCCACAGCAATAAAAATCAAACTAGGACAGAAATTGGTAGCAGAAAGTGGGATCTTACTGTGACAGACCTGATAATACTGAATTTTGGGAGGATTCTGAAAGTCTTCATAAGTTTATGCTAGAAAAGCCATTGGGTACATAGAACTTGAATGGACTGTTCCATGTAAGTTTGGGAGATAATGCTGAGAGCCATACAGACAATGGAGACCTAGGTTGTGAAGCTTTAGAAGGAAGTTTGAGTGTCCCTCAAAGACTCTCTTGGGGACAGTTATGTGTTTATGAATTATGAAAATGTCTGTGCAAAAACTTGCGGCATGATTAGAGTCCTTACAGTTAGATGAGGAGGCCATTGGTAAAAGTACAGTCTTAGTTGCAGTGAAGACTTCAGGATACTGGAGAAACTAGGACTGTGGGGTGAACACCAAGGATAGAGGCCCATGTGGAATGGAACAATCCTGAACCTACAGAACAAGTTGTGTGTGCTGTGGATGGCAAAACTAGAGAAGTGGAGCTACCTAAGCCCTTTGGAGCCCAGCTTGTGAATGAGTCCCAGATACTAGATATTGAGGACACTGCTGAACTTTGGTTTTTCTTAAGTGTCTGATTCTTCCCTTTTGAAAGAAAAATATATTTAGTTTATTTTTTATTTTGTAGTACTCCACAGCTGAGAGACTTTCAACATTTAAAGAGACATTGAACATTTAAAGCGTTGAACTTTTAAAGACTGTAAGACCTTTAAAAGTTAGACTGTATTTTGCATTGTGAGTTGAGAATAAGAAGGGAAAGCTGTGGCAGGACGTATTTGTGTGTCATGTTGATAAGTGTGAATTGTGCTGCTTAGTTTTTTCAGCTTCATACAAACTAGAGTCACCTGGGGAAAAGGAATCTCAACTGAGGTATGTTCTGCATCACATTGGACTGTGGTCAGGTTTATGAGGCTTTTTCTTAATTGCTAATTGATGTAGGAGAGCCCAGTACTTTATAAACAGTGCTACCCCCCAGCAGAAGGGCCTGGAATATATAAGAAATCTAGCTGAGCATGAACCAGGGGATGCAAGCCATTAAATATGTTGTTCTGCTTCAGTTCCTACATCTAGTTCCTGCCTTGGGTCCCTGCCTGGCTTCCCTCAATTTTGGACTTTGATCTGGAAGTATAAGATGAAATATACACTTTCCTTCCCAAATTACTTTTGTGCAATATTTACAGCACAGCAACAGAAACAAGACTCTGATGTATGATATGTAGAATATTTAATGAGTAGCCAGCTAATAGAAATTATCATGAACAAAGAAGCAAGTACTCGGTATATGAAGCTACTCAGATTATAAGGCTAATTTGTTATTGTACTGTTCTTGTTAGTTTGTATCAACTTGACACAAGCAAGAGTTACCTAGAGGTCCTCAGTTGAGACCGCTTTGATCAGACTTACTGGCCTGTGGGCATGTCTTTAAGGCATTTTCTTAATAAGTATTTGGTATAGGATGGCCTGACCCACTGCAAGCAGTGTCACCCCTAGAGGTGGGGTAGGAAGACTAGTCTATGTAAGAAAAGTAGCTGAACAAGCAATGGGGGGGGGCAGTAGGCAGCATTCCTCCAGATGTTCTGCTTCCAAGTTCTGTCTTGAGTTCCTGCCTTGGCCTCTCTCAGTGACGGACTTCAAGCTCTAAGATGAAATAAGCCCTTTCTTTCCAAATGTTGAAATGTTGCTTTTGGTCTGTGTTTTACCACAGCAAGAAAAATGAGACCAGGCCATGCACCTAAACTAATTTAATATGGATAGTATAAAATTGGTACAGAAAGTGAAAATCAGCCCCAAAATATTACATAGGTATGCTTTGTATTTGGTTATAAAGTTAGAGAACAGTAGTGAGAAGTTGCTAAGGACAATAATGTTGCTTGAGGGGAAAAAGGTTGACTTATGGAATATGGTAAAAAAAAAAAAAGTTTGCTAAAGAGCCTGGATAGATGGCTCAGCATTTAAGAACACAGACTGCTCCTGCAGAGGACCCGGATTCAATTCCCACCAACCACATGCTGCACCCACATGCTGCACCCACATGCTGGCTAACAACTATCTGTAACTCCAATTCCAGAGATCTGACACCCTCTTCTGACCTCTGCAGGCATTGCATGGCACAGGTGTACTTACCCACAAGCAGGCAATACACTCATACACATAAAAATAATAAATAAAATATATTTAGAATAATTCCTCATAAACGTGTGAGAAACGGGTAATGGATTTGGTGAAATCAAGTCTCCAGCACTCAGGGTAAGGAATGAACACTTCAGACTGCTAACATTTCGCCAAGTGCTACAAAGAGGTATTGAGCTCAGGAAAGAAACAGCTGTCTTAAATGCCAGAATAATGAAAAATGTCAGCAAAAGCTATGGAGCTCCCAAAAAGCATATGTCATCCAATATCAGAAGTGACATAGAAAGATGAAAATGGAGAGCCCTCAGAGGCTGAAGGGACCTCCCATAAGGAGGACTTGGGGCCGACTTAAGGAGGAGTCTCCTTCACCAAAGTCTCCCTAGTAGATTGCACTTGTCACTTCAATGGTTTTTGCTCCACTATGGCCTTGTCTGTTATGGTAACTTTGTTTCTATCCCATTATCACATAGCATGAATCTTTGTACTGAAAAGAGGAAAATCATCAGACCTTATGTAGAGATTGCCATTTCTGCCTGGCATCTCAGGTGGTTTCTTTTCAGAGATGAAAGGGTAAGAGCTTGGTTCAGGAAGCTAAGTCCTTCTGTGTGGGAAGAAAAGTGAAGGAGTGGTTTGATGACCAGAAAGGGAGACACTGTCAGCACAGTCACCTTTGCCAATATTTGATTGCTTTTCTCTTCCAAGTGCACAGGGAATTGCATCTGTATTTTTGTATCCTGGGAGGACCATCTGATTAGTTCTCACCAAAGAAATATGAGAAGAAATAACAAACGTCATGTTGGAGTTGAAAAAACTAAAAAGCCAAGGTGAAATTTTCTACTCTGTCTTCATTTCCATATAGCAAGAAACACTAAAGAAGGAAAATGTTGTCTTCCTGTATTCTTAGAATGAGTAGGAGACCCCCTCACTTTTGTTTAACGTGCCTGTGAAAACAAAAAGAAATGTAGCTTTTTTTGTTTTGAAGCCTGAGATTTCTGTGATTAATTTGTTATGATGACATAATTTAAGGCTATTTCAATATCCACAATGATCACTCCTAAAAATTTTACGATGTGAAGATACTCACCCAGCTGAGACTAAAACTATCAAAATTACTAGTGGATTTAAACTCATCTAAAATCCCTCTGTCTTTCCTTTCAACTTTCCCCTGAGGCTCTACCAATAATAGGGATCACCACTTAGGATCCCCTCATCCTTCCCAGCTCTTCTCAGTCTAACAAATTCAATCTGTTGTGTGCCAAATTCAAATCAAGAGATGTTACAAGATGAATCATGACTTCGTAATTGGGAAAAATAACCAGGATTTGCCAAAACCAAGAAAACTAGGCTGATGGAAACATAATTCTTTGGCAGGGACAAAGCAAATACCACTCTGATCAGAGTGAACAACAAAGAATATAGTATCTCTACTCCCTAGCAACAAAGAGAACATGGGGAACAAGTAGGAGCGCCTCAGAACAGGAACTGTTCTCAGAGTGAGTGTCAGAGCATCTGCAACGAAGGAGAGGTTTTGCAAATAATGGACCCCTGAGACAAGGCCTGTAGTATAAATAAGCATTTGATCAAAATAATTTCATTAGATATTATGTGTTAGCATGAACATTGACCAATGGGAAAACATGATGCACGGCTACAAGAATTTCTTTTTCTGACCACCAGAGCCATTTGCAACCAGAGTAAAGAGCTTCAGGCAAAGACCTGCTCAATTACTTATTCAAACACTGCGACTCTCTCCAGATTCAGTTTCCTTCTACTTTCAAAAACTCTCACAGACTAGAAATTCTGAAAGTGACTTCCTGAACCTGTTAAAGGAAAAATAAAAAATAAAAAAAGGAATTGGCTCTATTCATCGTAAATGTTTCAGCAAAGGTCTGGACTTGCCTGACCCAGTTACTATTCAGCTGGCCACGGTCCCAGTGAAATTGTGGTGACTCCGTCCACCAAGCCCTGGTTTCATGTCCATGTCTTATAAGTAAACTGAAAAGTAGAGCTCACTCCATCTACGTCAGCAGGTTAATAGAGACACCGGGCAGCTGCAAGCCTGTTCTCCAGGGCTTTTTACCACACTGTGGCCCATCCCTTCTGAATCTGGGACCTCATCCTATGAAAACAGATTGCTTAGTGCAATCACATGCTTGCTTGATGAAATCACTTCTTTTTCTCCTGCAGGATCTCAATACCCCTTCACAGATCAGAGCCTCATAGAGCACCTGCCAGAGGTCTGTCTCTGCTCTAACTGCGGAAGGGTGTCAGCTTCCTGCTCTGTGGAGCAAATGTAGAGAAAAGTTGCAATTAGACTTACATGTGACAGCCAGCAACCATTGGTTGTAAAATAAAGTAGCTCTCAGAGTGAGCACCTAGTGATTATTTCCATAGCCGCAGCCTGTTGAGTTCAGGGCTTTGGCTATGATTTCATACCTCTGAAGCTTATGCACATGCAAGTTTATTCCACACCCTCCTAGCATTGAAACCTCACCTGCCACTCATTCTCTGAATCAATTCCACTTTTTCCATGACAATTTCCTTCTTTTTTTTGACAGTTTCCTTCTTTTGCCTAGTCAGAACTATCTGAACTTTCCCCTGCATTGCTTTTGCTTCGAATATGTTGTGTACACCTCTATGTACCTCCACTAGAATGGGAACTTCTTTGGAGGATAGATCAGGGGTCCTATGTTTATATCATTTCTGTGTCTCAAATATTATTAGTCAGAGAAATTTAAATCATCGTTGACTGTGTTTATTAAGAATCAAGGATGCCGGGTGTGGTGGTGCACGCCTTTAATCCTAGCACTTGGGAGGCAGAGGCAGGTGGATCTCTGTGAGTTCAAGGCCATCCTGGTCTAAAGAGTGAGTTCCAGGACAACTGGGGCTACAGGGAGACACTGTCTAAAAAAGACAAAAAAAAACTGGAAAGAAAAGAATCAAGGAGAGGATATTTGTGGGTCAGGAGAGGCAGGGAAACAGGAGTTGAGGCTAGTTTATTCTCTTGGATGAGTTAGAATTCCAAGTCACAAGACCCAACATGTAAGTTGTTATTTGGGCAGAGTCTCAAGGGTGGAGTGGGGAATACATTCACCAAGAGAAAGTGGGAATGGAAAGCATGTGTAGGGCAAGAAAGGGAGACTCTGGGATCCTAGCCTGAGGACACCAGAGAAATCCAAAGCAGCAGAGATAAAGATGAGCCTCAAGTTTTTGACCCTTGAATACATAGGAGAATTGAGAAGCTTGGTGTTCTCCAAAGGCCTGGCCTACTTTATAGTCTTCTGGACTCTGGCAAAGCAAACATCATTTCTAGCCACAATCAAGTCTTTGTTCCCTGATGATTGATACAAAAGTCTGCTCTTGAGATAATTGAGCCTATGAGCTCTGACATGGGATTGTGGAAGGCAACCTCTGGTTAGCTCAGGGATTACTGCCCACTTGGTTCTGGGCAGTGTTCCCTTACCTGCTGACACCCAGGTGAGATCCATGGGGCATGTCATCAACACATTCCACAAATCGCCTTCCTCTGTTTCACCATCACATGACGTCTTTTCATTAGCTCTACTCATTCTTCTTTGATAATGTTTACTCCAGTAAACCAATCACAAATATTTCATCATTTCATCAGCTTTAAAATGCAGATACAGTGGTACTTGAATGTTCAAGACTAAGTTTCATGTGGCATATACTTAGACCTTAGTGGGTGGTAAAGGCAGTTCACAGTGGACCCTTCAATGTTCAGTGAATAAGAGAATGACAGCTATGTAGAGACGGAAATTCAGAGACCTTTGTGAGAAGAGTGAAAAAGTAACTCTCTTGTCTCTGCTCACCCCAACCATCCCTTCCTCTCCCATAGGTGGTTGAGGCATTAAGTCTGAGAAATATCACCTCCCCACGCCCTTGGCATGAACACACCTATCTACTTAGAAGATGTATTCATACCAAGTCATAAATGTGCCTACTGCCCCCAACTCTCAGGAGACTCCTGAAATATGAGCAGTGTATAATTCAAATCTTTGTCAAAGCAGGAAGGGGCCTGGCACAGAACTGGTGGCTGGTACTAAGTCAAACACACAAATAATTTGAAAAATATTTAAAGAGCATCGGTTTGATGGAGACCCAAATTGTTGTTCTTCCATATGAGCCAAGCTTCTTTCATAGACACACTATAAAAGGCTATGGACCATCAAGTGGTCCCAGATATTCTGCTATCTATACCTTTATGGTCAGTCCTTGTTTGGGTTCCACGTCTTCTGAATATCCCCAGCCTCCTCTGCTTGTCACTTTTCTCTCAGTTCCTCCCCAGATGACGCATTCTGACTTGAGGGCAGAAAATGGTTCATGGTCTCAAAAGGGATGCCACTCTCAGGGAACCTGACTTGTCCTTGAGAGTACAGATAACTTAGTGAGACAAACATAATAAATTCGTTATCTCCATCTTTTTTCTTTAGGTTAACAGGATATTTACTCAGTACTGACAGTGTCTTTTTTTGAAAATATCCAGAGCCCTAGACCTGGTCTCTCAGTCCTGAGCTTCTTTTTGTTTCAAAAGGATTGACTGACTTCATATTTAATGCCCGATATTTTGACTTTTTATTTTAAGTGTATGAGTGACTTGCTTGCATGTATATAAGTGCACCTGTATTGTGCAATGCCCACAGAGGTCAGAAGGAGTATTGGATTCCCCCGGAACTGGGAGTTAAAGACATTTTTAGCTACAATATGAGTGCCGAGAAACAAACCCAAGTTTTCTGTAAGAGCAGTCAGTGTTCTTAACCATGGAGTCATCTCTCCAGCCTCCATGCCTGATAATTTTTTAATGAAGCAATTTTCTTAATTGTGAATTATATTTATTTTTATTTTGTGGACATTTCACCTGCATATATATAAATACATCACATTCATGCAATGTCCTTGGAAGTCAGAAGGGGGTATGGGGTTCCCTAGAATAAGAGTTACAGATAGTGGGTGCTGGGAACAGAACCCAGATCTTTTGCAAAAGCAAACAGCAAGTACTCTCAACCACTGAGCCATTTCTCCAGCACCCAACTTTATATTTTATAATTACTTTAATAGTACTTTTTTCCTTCCATACATGAATACATTTTTACTTTTTGATATTTCATAACATTCAAATTCCAGTTTCTAATGTAGAATCCATTTGTTCATAAAAGTGAATTTATGAGGCCTCCACAGGCATACATGCACACATGCCCATGAACACACAGGCACTTATGAACACAAAAGGAAATGCACATGTAAACAGACCTACATACATACAATAAAAGAAGAACCAAATGGTCAGGTAGCTTTAAGACAGAGCTGAAGCGTGAAGCCAACATTTTTTAACTCCTACTCCACTGAAATTTCTTTTGTACTATTCTCCAAAGTAGACACTGGCTACGCAGTCCACGAGTACCAAGAAGTTCAAGCTTTTTCCTAGGAAGACTCAAATTCTTAACTCCCTGCCCTAGTTGGGAAGACAGAAGGGAAAATAGTCCGGCCAAAGCAGTAGGAACCATGAGAAGTCTCCCTCAGCTGGAAGGTGACATGCAAGCATTTTAAAAGTACATCATTCTTTAGCCTGATGTCATCATAAATCTTGAAATATTGTCTAACTAGGACATCCTATCCAGGGCCATAAAACAGTGACACAAACCATTCAATACTCTTCTGTTTAAAAGTCCCATAGACATATTCTTCCTAAATACAAGATCTCCCATCCACCTTTTCCCTACCATGGGATTAGATTTACAAATGTATTAACAACTCGTTGGACTGAAGGAAGCACATGAAGAATGACACAGCCACTTGCAGACCATCCTAGTATTTTCTCCTCTGTTCCTGTCCACCCACATGGCAGAGACACAGCTCTGCCTCTGCCCATCAACAGGACCTGGCCATTGTATCAGCCATGTCAATGTGTTGACAAGAAGAAATCGCATCCTTTGTTTTACTAGTTGGAAGCCAAAGTATGAGAAGAAATTCCATGTGGTCTCTGGCCAGTCCTCCTCCTCTCTAAGTAGTCATCAAGGCGAGAATTGTTCATGTAAATAAAACCATAAATCATTAAAGAAGCCACTGATCCCTGAAGAAACCTAGTTCATCCTTCTGTGGCCATGACCTTGTGGTGCTTTGAGCAAGCCCATTTCCTTATGAACAGGGGTTGGTATGGTGAAGGCAATTATGAGAAAGAGAGCAAGGAGAAGGCAACCCTGGTGCAATATAGAAACGGAAGGAAGCATTGACATAGAATAAGACATTTATATACTATAACAGTTATCAGGTGAATAAATGCATATACTCAAAAGATGTACAAAGCAATCTAGCTAATACTATGTTCACATAAACCAAATAATCTAGCTTTATCTTGCTCTCAAGTTCATACTCTATTAGAAATTTCAACTTATGTAGTGAAACTTATTAAGTGAACTTATTAACTTATTAAGTGAAACTCAAAGAGTTTATTTTGTCATCTGTGTTTATTGCCAACCAACCAGCTGTCAGGTTGGCAATAAACACAGATGACAAAATAAATTCCTAAACCAACACAACAGTTTAATAAACACCCCCCCCATTTTGTATGTACACATTCATGTTCTTATGTGTGTTCAGGTGCCTGTATTTGTGTGAATGAATACGGAGGACTGGGTTGACATCAGTTGTCTTCTTCAACTGGTCTATTGTGTATTGAGGCAGGGTCCCTTATTGAACCCAAAAGGCACACTTCAGCTAGTCTGTCCAGCCAGCTTGCTCCTGAAATTTCCTTCCCTGCCTCCCACCACGCTCACCCAGCTTTTATGTGTGTTCTGGGGATCTAAACTGTGGTCTTCATGCTTTCAAAGCAAGTTCTTTACCTGCTGCTGAACCATCTCCTCAGCCTGGATAAGTAATCTCCAATATTAGTGAAGCTGATATATGAAATACATACTATGATACTACTATTATAATGATAGTTGAAGTAGCAAATGTATAGCAGCCCCAATAGGTGGCAAGTGAATCTTCAGAGCTCCAAGAGGGACTATAATTGTCCCTGATTTTTCAAACAATACATGTAAGAAACACATTATTTAACTAATTTTCACAGGGTTATAAATTACTGAAATATCTTACAACCAACAACCTTATTTCAGTTAAAATAGATTGAGCCAGTTGTTTTAGACACATGTCCTTCCAGGATATCTTAATCTCATCACTAATCTAATAGGCATTTATTCCAACTCATTTTGCATCCTGATGTACCTTTTATATTATATTCATAAATTATAAGAAAGCGAGATTGATGTTTATGAATAAGCAGCATAGAAAACATCTTGTAGGAGTTTCATTACAGCTCCAAAAATGATAAAGAAAAAATTGCTCACTTGCCCTACAACTGAAAAGACAGTCGTCCACGTAGCCTTGCCTTTAACCTGGTTCCTAGAAGTTTATCCCTTTGGTAGAGATTTCTGCCACAGTTAAGGTTAGGAGAAAGAGAACATTTAAGCTGAAATAAGAGGAAAACTGAATTGCTTCTTCTTTCCCGGACATAAAGATTGCACCTGCTACATAAAGGCATACATTGAGGGCGTTTTCAAGATGGCAGCTCCCAGGGTGGTGGGTGCATAATGAATAGCTAACGGCAAAGCCAAGGAGGGGTCTTAGGGGCCCCAAGAGTGTTGAAAAATGTCAGAGGTGGTTGGGGGGCATTTGGATCTTTAAGGACTACAATTTGTTACTATAGACACCACTCAAGGGTGTCAGGATAAAATGTTCTGCAATTGTGAGTCACCAGGCTTCCTGTGGAGGGAAGTCTTGGAGATCCACTTACAGAACCTCAGCAATTGTCCAGTCTATAAAGAGGAAGCTCAACATAGAAAAAAAGTTTCCTACTGCTCCAAAGGGAAGCCCGGTCTAGCAAGACCTGACCTCGTCCTCGGTAGATGGAACTGGTTAAGAATGGACAAAAGGAACCAAATGCTCCCCAACCCCTAGAAAACCCAAGTGCCCCCTGAAGACCAACCCCAACTGATCTTAAGAAAACAAAGTTTGGTTAATCTGGGCTAATTGTGTATACTTAAGCACCCAAAAGGAAAGTATAACCAAAAGATAAATAGTCAATACATTCCTTTTAAAGCTGGAAAAATTATGCCTCCAGATATTAGGCTTAAAGTTATATGAAATAGTCTTAAATAGGCACAAAACTTTAGATCTTGCCCTGATTAATAATGTAAAGTCACCTGCAGCCAAAGGACAAGTCTGCTACTGTTGTCAATTAATGCTCAATAATAACATTTCCTCTTTCTTTCTAGCAACTATCTAACTATCATATCTTGACTATTAAAATGTCCAGAAAGCAGATCCTGAATCCAGACACCATGGCCAAATGAACAGAAGGAGAAACCTAATGAATGGAATCTTTGAACCCCCCCTCTCAAGAAATTCTAATGGACTTTTTTGGTCTTTTTTATGAGACAGGGTCTCCTTTTAAGTTGGGCATTTGAATTCACCCTGTTCTTCCTTCTCCTGGTCCCCTGACTGAAAATGTACCTACCTACTCCTGCCTTCACTTTGCTTTGATGGGCACTAGTCAAGGACTTTTTTCCCTCTACAATTATCCTTTTGGGGGTCTTTTAGATTGACCCTCTGACTAGAGGATACCCCAGTTGCCACACCCAACATCCCTTTTCAGCATGGAACAAGTCAGAGCGGCCGGGTCCCGAATCCCTTCTGATGATTATGGTGACCCTTTTCAGAGGGTAACATAACTAAACAGGAGCTAGAAATTGACGAAGTAGTTTATGGTCGAGACCCCCCCAAATTAACCAGACTCTTTCTCAGCTGAGAACTCAAGGCTTCCTGGACCAGGAATTATCATTCTGGTAGCCCCAAAAGAGTAAGAAAAAAGGGCTGGAGAGTTAGCCTAGCGGTTAAGAGCACCGACTGCTCTTGCAGAGGACCCGGGTTCGATCCCCAGCACCCACATGGCGGCTAAGAACCGTCTGTAACTCCAGTTCCAGGAGAAGTCCAGTTACAGGGGAATCCGAGACCCTCTTCTGACCTCTGCGGCATTGCACAACATGGATGCACAAACCTACAAGCAGACAGTACATTCATACACATACAAAAATAAAAATTAAATTAAAAAAATTAAAAAAAAGAGTAAGAAAAAAAGAAGAAAAGAGAATAACATACCAAGCCCTGTAGATTGAGTCTTTATTTCACCAGAAAAGAAATGGATCCCCTTTTTTTGCTTTGTTTTGTTATTGTCATTTTGTATTGTTCTTGTTTTTTGTGAAAATAGAAAATTAAAAAAAATTAAAAGATTGCACCCGCACAGACAAACCTGCATTATTGACAATAAGGAAAAATTCTTTCCCCAGGACAGGATACATGTAGGTGATGCCTACAAAGGTTTTCATCTGAGGTTCACACTGTTCCATGGCAGAGGTGTAGATAGACTTCAGTGAGTTTTTATTATAAATTATTCCAAAATATGCATATATACACTCCACACATAAATCAAAATGACAAATTCTGGAAATAAACTATAGGTTGATTCCTAAACACATTTAGGGATTCACATTTTAACTGTAAAGTTCCATGCAGGTAAAAAGATGTGTAACTTTACATTCTTTTTTTTAGAATATGAATACATGTCTTCCATCCATATATGGTAATTACAATATGTGAATACAATATGTGAATACAAGTGGTGGGATAATTCTAGAGCTCATTAAGAGATTCACATTGGAATAGCACAGTTGCTTTCAGATACAATTTCTAACTTGGTTGAGAAATGATATCAGAAGCCATGTGTAGTTGCTTTATTTGAAAGTTGACCTTTTCTTTATTATAAGTACAGATTATAGCCATGGCCTCTCATTACCATTATAGACACATCAAAGTGTTTTGCTATAATTTATTGAGATATTATTGATATTATATATATATCACATACATATTTTGACCTTTTAATCATGTTCATCTACTTATTATGTCATTAGCATAATCACATACTACATATATCTATCATTCCAAAGCATCACAATTTCGTGGTAAGAATTAACAACATATCTATCTTCTCATTCTTCTTCTGGATATACAGCAAAAGGAGATGAAAACAGAATCCAAAAGGCTTATTTTCATTCTTCTCCTCCATGCTCATTGTAATAATATTCACAATGGCCAAATTTGGAAGCATCCAAATGTCCATAGATGAATGCATAGATAAAGGAAATGTGTTGTGCATATATGCTCTCAATGCTGGTATACAACATGGTATCATTCCATTTTAAAAAAGAAATCCAAAAAGCACTATTTTGCTGCAGGCATCCACTACCTTTGGCTCTTACAATCTTTTCTCCACAACTTCTGTGATGTTCCCTGAGCCTTGAAGAGAGAAATTGTGATGCAGATGTCCCATTTGGGGCTGGGCACACCACAGTCTCTTATCCTCTGAACATGGTCTGGCTGTGGATCTCTATATTAATACCATCTACTGCAAAGAGAAGCTTCTCTCATGAGAGTTGAGAGATATACCAATATATGAGTATAAAGATAAGTACTCAGGGAGCAGTTTAATGCTACATTAATTTAGCAAACTAGGTTCTTCCCTAGAGGCTATGGTCAACCTTTTGCCCAGTTAAAAATATCAGGTCTGAGAGGGCTATGGCTGGCATACATGAATTCACAATAACTATGAGTGCATGCACAAGACCTGTGCATGATGAAATCAGGCAGAATGCAAAAATGGATAGGGGAGGGAGTCACAAAGTCTCACCTTTAGCTGAGGAGCTCTTGGCAATTGATGGCTGCTGGGGGAAGGATGAATCCATTGTCTTCAAGGATGCAGCCCCTGAGAGGCTTCCATTCTCTAGTAGATGTCACTACACCCTTGCCCATACAGGCAGCACTAGGTATACTCAATAGGTTAAAAAAATAAAAAGAATGCTTGGCATGGTGGAGCACCCCTTTAATCCCAGAACTCAGGAGGCAGAAGCAAGAGGAGCTCTGTGAGTTCAAGGCCAGCCTGGTCTACAGAGCGAGTTCCAGGCCAGCTGGGGCTACAGGGAGACCCCATCTCAAAAAGACCAAAAATATAAATAAATAAATAAATAAATAAATAAATAAATAAATAAAGCCCAAGGAGTTGGTTAGGAGGGAATAGCAGTAGGAGAAATCAGGGAGGAAGAGGAGGAGAGAGAATAGGATAGAGGGGTTGGAATTGATAATTTATTAATTTAAAACATTGAAACAAAATAATGATACCATGGATAAATCCAGTGGATAGGTGCCAAGTGAAATTATTTAGTGATTATTCTACTTTATGTAGTGTCTAAAATGGACAAACTCATCAAAATAATAGAATGCCAGTTTCCAGGATCTAGGAAGATTGGGAACTGTGGAAGTGTAGACATTCAATTTCAGCCGCATAAGATGACTATGTTCTATATCCTTTACAGCATAAAACATAGCTAACAGTACAGTCTTGAGCACTTTAAAATAAGTTAAGAAAATAAATCTCAGAATTCTTTTAAACTATGATAGGTGTTAATTGTAACAGTACATTACACATGATCACAGTTTTTGTATACAATGCTGCCAGCCCACCAGCAGGCAGTCCATAGCCAGGTATCATTCTGTCACTGACTTCTGGTTACCCGGACATGTGTAATACATTGTCTTTTTATATGTGTTTGTTGATAAATATTTGGAAGGAGATGAGTTATTTCCACTATGTGTTACTGAACAGATTCTGATATAGACTATATCAAAGATGCTGATCTAGCCAAATATGAGCTCATTGGTCTTAGAGTTAAACTTTTACTACATTGTAGTATAACTCAAAATCTTTGGAGAATTGTAGTACTACTTGAAAAACATCTTTCCTGGCCTTGAAATCCCATCTATGGGAGCTGTCATTCCAAATATCTTCATATTTCTTTGTGTACTGGGATTTCTACACTTGCAGCCAACAGAAAGAGAAAAAAATAATATTGAGAAAAATGCCTGCCATGACATTACATGTTGCCTTGACAGAGACCATCCATCCTCCAATATTCTTATTCGTGGCAAGGAATCTTGGCCAACCTTAACCTTGATATGTGTATGAAATTTTTGAAGATTATGGTAACTATTTTAGCCAAATTCCTTCATTTGTAATACTGTGTGGTATAGTTGAAGCACTTTCATATCTAAGACATCCATAAGATTCACAAAGTTGCCTAAGGTATCCATGCAACGAGCAAAGTTAAGAGCCCTGAACTAAGAAATTTTATAGTGATTATAAAGTCAGAAGTCATGGGCTGTCTTAAGAGACCCTGAAAGAAGCCAGATTTTCTGTTAGCTTTCACATGTCTATATTAGTAAACTGTCAGCTTCTGTGACAAACCACTTCCAAATTCCAATGATTTGGAATAATTTGTCTCATGGCCATGCAACAATACTGAATGGATTTAATAAATCTGCACACTATCCCTTCTTCCTGAAATATTTTTATGATCAAAGACAGCAGAGTCTCTGCCACTCTCTCCAGTTGCCTACTCTATTTAAGCCAGCAAATTAAGGAAGAAAGCATGAAGAAGTATCAGGGAAAGATTGCTATAGGTACATTATTTATACTCATAGGCTGGAAGTCAGTCACATGGCCATAGGGATGTGCAAGGGGGCAAATGTCATGGAAGGAAAGGAAGGAAGCTTCAAGAATACCTACCTAATCTGCATCACTCAGTCCTGCTAGGAGCAATAGAGGCTAGAGATATATTTTAGTACATATACCATTTGTACAGACACCCCTATTTTGAATTTACTTACTTCACAAATTGCATGCAAGATGGTTTCATGCCAGTGGTTCAGATCAGAAGCCCTGTAATTACTGAAGAAGCTGCTCCCAGATTTCTTGGGCACATTATTACTAGGGTGATAATGGGTCATTTCTTAGCGTAATCGTTGGGGAATAATATTACTAAAGCATATGAGGAGGACAAGTGAAAGCAGCAAGTTTCTGAAGGAAATGGATAAAGGAAAGGAAGGTATGGGAATCAAGGAAGCCATTCCAAGAAGGGAGTGGTCAAGGGTATTGACTGTCTCGGAGTTCAAAGAGGACAATCAGGAAAATCTTTGCCATTCTCTATCTTCAGTGAGCTGAACAGCCAAGCTTTTGAGAAGTGTGTTTTATTTTTCCAAAGAAGACCATAATGATCAAAGACTTAGAACAATTATTATGGTGATGGCAACAGTTTCTGAGTTGGAAAGATTATTGATATGGTAATCATTCATAAGATTGTGAGATAAGGGAGATACTGGCTTTGGGAGGACATGAAGGGATTTTTTGAGGCACATTGTACTTGAGATATCTATGAACAATGTGGTACAGATTTACATGAATAATTAGAGCTCCAGAAGAAATAGCATCCACAGTTCACATCATCCTACATGTAGCACTTGGCTATGTGGATGAATGAGATTGTCTAGAGAGAATGTGTGGCAAAAGAAACAGGAAATTATTTGTGTGATTCAAACAAGATTTAAAAAAAATATATGATTAGTCTATGCTGGTGCCTAGGCAATGAGATACACAAGGCATAGATATTGACCTGGATGAAACTTGAAATCTCTGGTTTGGATGTCTGTATGTATTGTACAATTCCTGCTTGGTTTTCCTGGCCGTGTTTCTTCATAGAATCCACTGGAGAATGCGATAGAACAAGTTGGCTTGGGTGTTAATCCCTTCCCACCAAGGGGTAATTATTATTCTTCCTTTGATTTTATTTCTTGGTAAAAGGCATTGAGTTCTGCTGTCATTCCCTGCAGTACTATTGCTTCTTTTCCTGACCCTCTTATCTCCAGATAGGAGACAACCTGCCCAATAGGAAAAAATAAGAGCCTCTTTCTTCATTCTCCCTGTGAATGTCTTGTGTTCTATCATCCCGAGTTGGAGACTTTATGAAAGAGGAGCGAGTCTTGCACAATCAAGATCAAATGCATCATGTATTTTTAAACTCATAAACAATTTTTCTGACTCCCCTGAGAGACAAAACCTAGTATTTCCAAAGGAGAGGAGGGCCAACATCATTGGCTATCTCCCTGGAATATACTGTAAATAGCCTCCGTATCTGAATAAAGAATGCACAGTTGCAAGACAAGAAGTCAAGGGCCAGAGAAACAGCCACGTTGGCTCATTACTCCTCCAGTCTCTATTGGTACTCCTCAGCCAGATGTCAACAGAACACATTTATTTCCTCATACAGCCAGGCTTTGTCATGTGGAATCAGTTGACATGTGGGGGATATTTCATGTTTCTTTCCGTCATCTGCCCTCACTCAAGCACTTGAAAACCCCAGTTACAAAACCAAACACAAAGAAATAAAGTTATGACAATTAGGTCATCTTCCATAGTGCATTGCACATAGTTAAATAAAGGAATAATTAATATATTCATGAACAAATTCACTTTCCGTTTCTCACTTAGGAGCTTGTTGAGCTTGTTACAAAGATTGTTGTAAATTTCATTTAAAAGAAAAACAAGTCAAGCCCAGTGGTACATGAGAATAATCCCAGAATTTGGAAGATGAGGCAGGAGGATTATAAATTCAAGGCTATCCTGAAGTACATGTAGTAAGACCCAGTCTCCAAAAAATGTGAGAGAATATAAACAGATAGACTGTCATATCTGTAAAAATATTCAGGATGTCAGATACTGAGGAAAGCTGTAGAGCAATTTTTCTTTACTCCTTTCTCATACAGAAGGAAGGGCTGGGTAAGGGCATTGTTCATCATTTCATGGAGGAGAAGGGGTCCTCAAGTAGAGCTGTGGGAAAGAATAATGGAGGAAAGGGGTTTGAATGGGATGGTGATCAGTGTGGGTCTCAATATTATGAGGAGCATCTTGGAAGATTTATCCATGGATACCAGCTCTAGTTGCAAAAACTCATTTGTTTAAGGATTTAAATTTTAGGAACAGGCAAAAATATCTAGGCATACAGGCCATTATTCAAGCATAACTCTCAGACTAGGGTATTCATTTTTCTGTGTCTGAATCCAGCCCCATTTGGACTTCGATGACTGTTCTCTTACTCACATGTAGAAAATTACATACTACATTTTCCTGAACAGCTGCTTAAATCTGTTCACATTCTTTTTACACCTTTTTCCAAACACTGTTTGAATTATGTTCCAAGAATAAATTAGGCTACATGTTTAAGATGGAAGCCACTGGAAGTCAACATCTCTAGCTCTCTGCTGATGAAGCAGATTTCTATCTTGTAATACCTATTTTTGAACCTTGGAAGAAACACCCTTCATATTATGACAAAAACCTTCACTAAACTCAGAACCCATTTTATTTAAATTTTTATGGGGCCTTAAACATATCATTCACTTGTGTGTATGTGTGCATGTAGCAAGTGTGCTTGCACATGTGTGGGTGTATATGTGTGGGGCACACATGTGTGCATGTGGAACCCTGAGGCTAACATCAACAACCTTCAGCTTAGTCATGGAAGCAGAATCTCTCACTGAACCCAGAGCTCACTGACACGGATGGTCTGTAATAGCCAGCTTGCTCTGGGGAATGACAGGTGGGCCACCACATCTACCTAGCATTATGTGGGTGCAGGAGATTCAAATTCTAGACTTCATACTCACACGGCAAATGCTTTACCATCAACCCATGACCATTGGTGTCCTTCTTAAATTTCATGTTGTTTTTGAACTTTTGGGAAGACAAAATGATCAGAGAAAAACTGCCATTCCCAGAGCTAGATGATTCCTCCAAACAGAAAACAAATGAATTAAGAACACACTTTTCTTCACAAACCAACCAATCAAACCTCATGCCTCCTTTAACTGCCATACAATGAGCCAGTATTACCTCTGCCCTAAGTCAAACCATGGCCAGCTTCCCGAGAGCTAGAAACCATTCCCATATCCCAGACCCTGCTGTATTATTCAAATTAGCCTGTCTTAAACTCTTCTGTCCTGTCTTTCTTTCACAGAAAACATAATACAAGTTCCAGGCATGCTTTCTTCCTGGTACTGATCAAACCTGGTGCTACCCAATGTGGTCCTGCCTGCTGCAGCATGCTTCTTCTCTGTCAGTAAAAAACTTTCCTTTCAGTGGCATTGGCCTTACCATGTCATCACTCAGTGAGCTCCATAAATCAATATCCCATGGGTGTGTTTTAAGCTCCTTCTCGGCTTCCCTCTCTCTCTTTTCCTCTTGAGTTCTTTCTTTTTATTTTATGTTTATTTTATATTATATTCACTTCAAAATTTGATTGTTTTGGCAAAATCCATTTAAGGACTTTATTTTTAAATCGAAACAATATAAAAATTCATCAGAAATCTAATCCAAGAAAAATAAGGATAATATTTTAATGAACATATTTCTGGGTATTTTCTATAGCAATATATGTGGATATTTAATATGTACAGTATATATGCATATTTCAAACCAATGAGTCTAAGCAATTTTAATTCATCCTTCCTCAAATATATGATATTAAAAGTTTTACATTTCAAGAAATGTGAATACTGATAATTTTAAAAGCTAACAATTATAGGCACATCACAACTTGTTTATCTTGCATATTTGATTGTTCCTATTTCTTTACAAATTTACCCAAAATGCAATAGACATTTATTTGTTCATTAGTAATTATTCCCTAAAGAGAATTTGATACATAAGAAGCTACATCATTTTATATATGGAAATCTATCATCAAATTAAATACCTGGAAGAATGTTTTATTTTCTATTGTGCCCCACTCCAATACTAAATTTGAATAGCTCTTTCTTACTCCTTCACAAAAATAACTTTTAAAAATCTTTTTAGATGAGTTACTACCCTAAGTAGTTGAAAAATACAAATAGAATAAATAAAATGACATTTATTACATTTGTTCTTGTGCTTTAAAACACTTAATCTGGTCAATCTGTTCAGAAATCAATTCTATGACAGTCATAGGCTGGAGAAGCATTTCCTGGGTTGTCATTCTCCCTTGGTCTTATTTATTATTGCTTATTATATAAAATCCATAACTTCGAATGCAGTCCGTTTTGTTAGTTTTATCCTTTAGTGCCAGGGGAATTCATAGAAGAACTTCTTATTCACTGCATTATGTGATTCTATTGTTTCAAGTTTATAACTGGCCTTTCCTCCATCCGGAACTTCTCTAAGGCACCTGTTAAATGGTGATCCTCATTTTCTTCCTTTTCTTCATTTTCAACCATATTATTCCCATTTTTAGAGATATATTGACTCAAATCCCAGAGGTTTATCTCTGATCGAAGCTTTCTGTTTATGTTCTACATCTAGACAGTGAGCTAACCACAAGGAATTTCTGAGGGCTTTTCAGATTTTATGAAGTACTTTCAAGTATGTTATCTCATCTGAACTCACACAACTTGCAGAGATGATTGGACCCACCTTCGCCACCAGTATTTCTATGTAAATGGGGATCTTGTCTGGAAGTAAGGGAGGCCTGGAGAAATTGGTGACTTAAATCAGATAGGCCCAAGAACAAGTTGGGGCAAAGTTTGTCCCAGATCAGTCTGATTCCAAAACCCATCTTCCTCTCACAAAACATATAACTTCTAAGATTCACATTATAACACCACAGTTGCTTTCAGCTAGAAAGAAAAATAACAATAATGTTGCTTGGCTTGCCCTTCAATTGGGAGTTTTGATACTAGCAACCACAAACGAGGGAAGCCATTCTCCATTTGTTTTCTGGAGACTGTGTTACTTCACTTAGCATACTGGCTTCCAGTTCCATCCACTTATCTGGAAAGTTCATTATGTTATCTTTCTTTACTGCTGCATAGAACTCCATTGTGTAGATGTATCACATTTTTGTTATCTACTCATCAGTTGAGGGGCATTTGGGTTGGTTTCAGCTCTTCACCATTGTGAAAAGAGCTGCAATAAACATAGATAGGCATGTGTCCTTGCAGTAGGATGAGTCTTGTGGGTATATACCCAGAAGTGGTATGACTGTGTCAGGTGGTAGGCTCATTTTGAGTCTTTTGAGAGTTATCCACATTGCTTTCCACAGTGGTTGTACCAGTTTATATTCCCACCAGTAGTGGATGAGTGTTCTCCTTTCCCCACAACCTCTCCAGCATTTGGTGTCTTTTGTTTTCTTGATCTTAGCCAGTCTTATCAGAGTGAGATGATATCTTAGCTCATAATGAGCCCTAGAATTGACTTACCACTTACTTTCAGGCACGGTAGTTGATGTATATGGGTGTAAGGTATATATTCATATTTTAGAGTAATATAAAATTAAAGGGAAAAATGCGAACTCTTGGACATATATTGGAGTTAACATACACTTTATTCCTGGAGGACATAATTCTGGTACATATATGACATGTACATGGGCATACTTTGCAGTGGTACAGTTGGGAGGGAACCACAGCAGCATGAGGACTGGGTCAAGGAATGGACTGATGTGGTTGAATTCTGCATAGGACAATAAACCTTTGCAGAGAAAAACTTTGGAGAGATTGAGAAAAAGATGCAGGACATGTATGGCAGAGTGGGGTGAGGGGCAGAGAGGGGAGAATGTGTCTAAATTGAACTGAAGAATGGTGTATGAAATACACAAAACATCAATAAAAGTATTATATTAAAAAATAATAACACACACACAAGAGAAAATGAAAGCTAGTCTAAAATGATTACCTTAGTATTTAAGTGCTTAGCCTGAATACACAAAAATACCCTAATTGTAGAAAGACCAATACAAACTTCATTGAGAAAGATGCTTTGCAAGAAAGTTGATAAGTGGCTTTATTTTTCATTTGTTTCATCACTTATAGTATAATCATGCTCTCAAGTTCTAAATAGTTTCTAATTTTGTCTATACTAATTGAACTCGATTTCATTGATCTTACTAGGAATTTATAAAGTAATTGAGTGTAAAATATTATTGTTACTCATTGAACATACACTGATTATAATATAGTTTTGTTCATAGATGTAATTTTAAAAATATATAACTTCTCAAGCCCTACTAGTTTCTCTGTTCCAAAACTTCCTTGTGTGGCTCCTCCTCCTCCCCCTTCTCCTCCTCCTCTTCTTCCTCCTCCTCCTCCTACTCCTCCTTCTTTTCCTCCTCTTTCTCCTCCTCCTTCTTTCTCTTCCTTTCCAAAGACCAGTGTGACTTTTTCCCTAGTTTTCCCCTGCATGTTTTCAGGTGTCTTCCTGATTGTTTAGTATATTCAAGATCTCAGATTAATCTTTCTAAAGTACAGTTGTTCACAAGCCCAGAACCCTATGGCCAACAAAAGCCTTTGCCTCTCTCTATTCCTCTATATGGGCTTCAGGGACAGGGATAATCTGCCAAATACCAGGCATGCCTCATGCAACCTGTCTTCACGCTGTCCTCAAGGAATGGCTTGTCTCCAGCCACCACTTCTCTATGCCATCACACCTGCCTTTCCTTTCTTTCCTCCAACACCCTGTCTTTCCTGAGGCCCAGCCCAAACCTTATGCCCTTCATTAGTCTCTTCCTGGAAACTTCCAGTGGGCACTTAATTTCTTTCTCCTTTACTTTCTACAAAGTGCTATCTGTATCTCTCATAACTAACATTTTGCTTTTACATGATGCCAGCACTTTACTTTCTCTTATCAAGCTGCCAACTTCTAGAGATGATGGATAGTGTCTTCTTTATGTTTGCATTACCAATTTTCCAATGTTTAGAACAATTACTAGCACAGGTAAATATCTGAAAATAACTATTGAATAAGTGTGTAATAAAGGAAGAACAGCTTGAGCAATAATATATAGGGTGGCTTGGTTCTCTCAGAATGTTTCCATTTTCCAAAAGATTCTGTTCTTTTATGTCTTTGCTTCCTCTGGTTCCAACAACACACATCTAACAGGTAACTAAAGCCTGAAATCTCATTAGTCCAAAGCTGTGATTTCCAGGTATTACTTTTTCTCTTTTTCTTTCTTTCTTCCTTCCTTCCTTCCTTCCTTCCTTCCTTCCTTCCTTCCTTCCTTTCTTTCTTTCTTTCTTTCTTTCCTTTTATTCTTTCTTATTTTTTGAAACAGGGTCTCTCTGTACCCCCATCTGGCCTGGAACTTGCTATGCAGACCAGTCTGACCTTGATCTTACAGAGATCCTCTTGCCTTTACCTCTGGAGTGCTGGCATCAAAGGCATTCACCACCATGCCTGGCCTTCCAGTTACTTTGATACTTGCAAAGTTGTGATGATCTTAAAGGCATCGGTCTATTTTTCTCAAATAAAAATCGTCTATTGTCTGTGGTGAATGAGGGACTGGAAAATTTTTCCCCACATTGCACATGGGTGAGAATGGTGTGGCTTGTGAGACTGTGAATGTTGGGACTGAGGTAAGTCAGCCATTTGAGAGGAATTGGTCTCTGATAAATGGGTACAGTTGATTTTCAACTCTGAAGATTGGTTTTTATAGCCCTCATAGAGCTACATATAAACTTTTATTTCTGTGTGTCCTGCTCTCTGCCCATGACAGACTGGTGCTTTATAAGTGGTTCTAGAGTTTCTGCACTGTGCCTAGAAACAGAGGAACATGAAGCCTCTCAGCCCAGTGTCCTGGGAAGTCCTTGGCCTTGACAGAGAGAACAGCCATGCGACATGTGAAAGGAATGGAATGCTCCAGAAGAACTCTTTACCTCAACAGTGAGACATTATTTTAGAGAGGGCTGAGTGCCAGTTTCCTAGAATTGAATACATCAGATTTCTAACATCTAATAACAGATGTTCTGGCTACAAGTCATGAAATCATTTAATATTGCTTTATGCTGTGGTAATAAAAATGTCATCTGGCTCTGCTCTGCCCAGGTTGCATATCTTCCTCAAAGGGTCAAAAATGATATGATGCAGTTCTTGGATCAAAGGGGCCAATGGTGCCGGCATCATATAGGCTGATAGACAGGGTTTACTCTGAGAAGGGACAGATGCTACCCGAATGTGTGCTTTACAGTCAATGGCCTATGGTATGCCTCTGACCCCTAAAGTTGGTCAAACTCTGATCATAAGAGAAGATCTTTTTAGTGGAGGCTCACACTTCCAATCTATCCCACATCTTGCATCTGGCAGAGTGAACATCTGGGGAAGGATAAAGTAGGTGGACCAAACACGCAGGATGTGACTGGCAGGGTACCAGACTTTATCTCCAAAGTCTTGGAGAAGCATAAATAAGTAGAGATGATTTGGCCTCTCAGAACAAGCCTTGTAGAAGAGTTTGGATTAATCGACTGAGGTAGAGAGCAAGAGAAAATTCATCTAATGAACCATGGTTATAAATCAGGAGGCTCTGAAACATGAAGAGACGACGAAGTTGCCAGACGATTTGAAGATTGAATAAGCAAGTTAATCAAAAAAGATAGTCTAAAGGAGATAATGGCAAATCACGAGGATTTCTTATGCTTAGAAAACATCCAAGGGAAAAACCCAACAAAAGCCAGCATAGAGGTGCAAGAGAGCCATGCTGTGATTCTTGGGGCCTGTTCCAGAAAGAAATTGAAGGGAAATAAAAGGTAATCCAAGGGCTATAAAAATGGAGTCACTTTTGCAAGTTCTCAAAGAGTGAAAATGCCTTCTCAAGAACCATGGTAGCAATACTTCATAAAATAAAAGGCAACTATTGAATAACAACAATGACATCATGTAGTCTATTGAATCCTAGAGCAATCCACTGAATGACTATGGAGGCAAGGGGATGTTCCTTCATTTTCATGATCAGCTTGACTAATATTCTGGGAAACATACACCGGGGCATGAATTTAAGGGTATTTCTAGAGAGAATTAATTGGGTCAGGGAGAAGATCCACTCTAAATTTGATGGCACCATCCCATGGGCTGTGTTGAATAAAAGCCCTATGTTGAATAAAAAGGAGAAGGTAAAGTGAGGCTCAGCATCCATCTCATTGTGTTCCTAACCACAGATACAATGCGGTCATCAACCTCCTACAGCTGCCACCTGTATCTCTGTAAACTGTGAACAAGAATAAACACTTCCTTCTTTATGTTGTTTTTGCCAGGTGTTTTATCATGATCATGATCATGATCAAATGAATTAATTAATACATAAGGAGAGTAGATAAACCTCACAAGTGAATTAACACATGTAGCAATAATTTTATGAAAAGAGTCCCAATATCTCAGAGAATAATAAGAGGACATGATGAATAGGATTGCATGAAATTAAAAGCTTCTACACAGCAAATGAACCAATTACCAGAGTGAGAAGAAAACTGACAGAATGGAGAATATCTTTGACAGCTATTGATCTGGAGAGAACTGATATTCTGAACATGAAAAGAACAAAAATCCAGTCAATAAATGGGCATAATGAAGTTTTTAAGTAAAATTGGTCACTAAATACATAAAGAAAATTCAGCATCCTTAGGCGCCAGTGGGAAGCAAATCAAAGCTACTGTGAGATTCTATTTTACCCTAGTCAGAGTATCTATGAGCAACACAAAAACCCTGGTAAGGATGTGTGTGGGGTGAGATCCTTATACATTATGGATGGAAATATAAATCAATAGATTAACTATGGAAATATATATGAGATATGCCTCGAAAAGTTCAAAACAGAACTGCAATATGGTCTTGCAATATCCTTGCTCAGTGAATATGTAAAGGAATCAAAATTAACATATGTGTCTAAACATGCATGTTTGTTGAAGTATCATTCACCATGGTCATGTTATCCATCAACCTATGTGACCATCAAGGGATGAATCAGTAACATGTGGCCTATGTACAGATGATTATTGTTTAGCCATAAAGAAGAATGAAATGATCTCATTTACAAAAAAAGGCATAGGAGATCATATTAGGTAAAACAAACTAAACTAAGGTGGATAAATTTTACATGTTTCCCTCATATTTTGAATACAAGTATATATTTTTAAAGGAGACAAGAAAGTAGAAGAGGAACTAATTAGAAAGGAAAAGGGATTGACAGGAGGAGGCAAGGGGAACAAGAGAGGTGAATATCTGCATGCATATATGAAAATCTCATAACTATATTATGTAATTAATGTATTTAACAAAAACACAATTTTTAATATAAAAATATTAGTGCAGAATGTACTGGGAACTATTTTGCAAACAGTGCAGTGTAAGGACTGGAGTGGCAGTGGTCTAGGACTTGAAGATGCCATCTGATCCTTTCTTCCCCACCAGGGTTCCCACATTACAGCCCAGCATCCTTGCCCACAATAATCTCATGTTTAGGCACTCACTGAATTCTACATATAACACAGGGCATCATGTCCATTCTGGACCTGCCAGTGTCTGCCTTCTTGAGGAAAAAAACATGTCTAAATTGTTAACTGCACATACAAATGCACATACACATGTGCATACACATGAGCATACACATGCACATAGATATGTGCATACACATGCACATACAAATGAGCATACACATGAACATACACATGTACATTCACATGGACATACACATGCACATACACATGAGCATACACATGTACATAAACATACACACACATGTGCATACACATGCACATGCACATGTGCATACACATGAACATATACATGCACATACACATGAACATACACATGAGCAAACACATGAGCATACACATGAACATACGCATGTGCATACACATGAACATACATATGTGCTTACACATGAACACACATATGTGCATACACATGAACACACATGTGCATACATATGTACACACACGAAGATGCATGTGTGCATACATATGAAGATATACATGTACATGCATGTGTGCATACACACATGCATACACACGTGCATACACAGATACACATAAAAATAAAGTAAATCTTAAAATTAAAGAAGCTTAGTACAAAGGTTTAAGTAAATGTTATAAAAACTTAGAAAATGAAGCCAGGCCTGATGGCACATGCTTTTAATTCCATCATTAGGGAGACAGAGGCACAGACAGAGGCAGAGGCTGGCTTATGGCCGTGATACCAAGGCCAGTCTGGGATGGTCTCCAAAGTAATCTCCAGGCTAGCTAGCATTACAAAGTGATGAGACACTGTCTAAAAACAAAGAAAAAAAAAACACCTTAGAAAATAAGGACAAGATGGCTCAGCAGGTGCAGGGCCTTGCCTTATGCATAAAGCCTGAAGACCTGAATTTGATTCCTAGGATTCACATGTGAAAAAAAGAGAACCAACTTCCACAAGTTATCCTCTGACTGCCACACACACATGTGTATATACACATGCATACAAAATAAAGTATAAAAAAATCTGTTTAATAAATGCCTCAATTGCTCAATGATAACTTCCCTTCCTGAACCCTCTGCCCAGGCACATTCTGCCCATAGTCCTTGATGCATAAAGTTTACCTGAGAAAGTAGAATAATTCAAATAACTTTCTGGGGTTTATGTTTTAAATGTTCTGGTGTAATGTCTGTAGAAGATGTTATACATTTGAAAAGTGAGGTCTAATGGGAGGCTTTTGGTCATTAGGGGGTGTACCTTCTCTCTCTAGCCATGAGGTGAATAAATTATCTCTGCCCCATCCTCCTCTCATGGTGTTCTGCCTTATCTGAAAGATGGGTCTAACCAATCAAGGACTGAAACTGGAAACTGTGAGCCCAAAATCCCTCATTTCCTCTGTGTGAGTTGATATTTCAGGTGTTCATTTTAGTGATCAGCAACCAAAACTTGCTGTGACTTGTGGAGCGTACACGCTGCCAAGCACTGTGCCGATTGGATTTTGTAGTTTATTTTGCTTTCCCTTAGTGTTCTCTTAGGCTACAATTATTTCCTTACCTGTCTAAGATCACATTGTTTATAAGAACAGTAGGGATTGAATTGTTTTCCCATGACACTGAATCCCTGCTTCCCACCATTGGCCAGATGAGCACGATTAATTTCTGCGAGTCTGGGAAACTTTCTGGATTTTTTTCCACTCTGCTGTACACACCAGACCTCTTCCTCTGGGCTCCAACACAGGTGGATAATGGCTTTTAAAACTCTTCCTCTTAGGAGACTGAATTGATATATTGGAACAACTTTCAGGAGCTGGATGAGAATTGTCCAGTTACCAGAGCAAAGAAGCCTGCAGTGGTGCCTGACACTGACCCAGGCTGATCTCCTTCTTGACTCTGCCTGGTGGGAGGAATCTCCACAAGGACCTCAAGCAAAGAGCAAGGAGAGGAAGCTCCTCTGTGGCGTCCAGTTACACTTGGAACTCCAGCTGTCTGGTGATGGCTTCTCTGGGCCAAGGCCAATAGCAATGGTGTCCTCCTCACAGGTAGTCTTTTCCCATTTCTCAGGCTCCCTGAGGTATATTCAATAATGCACTCCTCATCCTGCAGCAGATGGAAAAGCATTTTAAAAGGTGCCAGGTTTATTTATGGAAGCAGGAGACTGAATTTAAGAGATGCGCTTTGCCAATGTGAAACGTGAACTCTCAAAACAGGAAGTATGTTTTACTGCCTATTTATTTTATTGCCATATCAGCTGCCCAGAGCAGAGGAATCCTTCCTCTAAGGAATTATTTGTTTTCTAACTTCTGAACCAGAACACCTTGACCATAAGCGAGGTCTGACTCCTTGCTGCCAGATTCCCAACTACAAACATCTGCCTTGTGCCTCACGGTCTTCCAGAGTCGATCGCTGAGGGATTCTGTGAAAAGCACTGGAATTGCTGTTTTGCCCAAAGTCTGGTTTATGGAGAGGAAGAAGCTTCAAGCAATATAATCAAATGATAATACACAATAGACATTTTCAAAGAATCCTAGAAGAGTGGAGGAATCACTGACTCCTCCTGCAGCTCAAGATTCTAGCAGTAAATTGTCCAACTTCTTTAATCTATATTGCAATCTTAATGGGAGAAAGTAGCTAGTCAACTTGGACTTGTCATTGGCGACCAGCAATGGTAATGAAGAAGCAGAGAGAATTTAGGGTGTTCTTCGGTACACAGCTCTGACCTATCACTGTTATCTTCTGTACTGCACACTTGGGAAGTCCTAATCCAGGCTTTGTTTAATAGGCCAGCAATTATTTCCACAGGCACCTTTTTATTTTTTATGTGTATAAATGTACTGTCTGCATGTAGGTCTGTGCACCCATGCTGTGCAATGCTGTGGAGGTCAGAAGAGGGTGTTGGATTCCCTTGGAACTGGAGTTCTCCTGGAATTGGAGTTACAGATAGTTCTCAGCCGCCATGTGGGTGCTGGGGATCAAATCCGGGTCCTCTGCAAGAGCAGTCGGTGCTCTTAACCGCTAGGCCATCTCTCCAGCCCCTTCCACAGGCACCTTTTAAGATCAGAAGAAATAGCCTTGTGTACACCAAAGCATCTGAATGGAATACAGAAAACTCACACCTTCTAGGCTCCACAGACTCCAGCCCTGGTGTGAATAAAGTGGGAAACTTCCAGTCCAAATGCACTAGGGTGATAAGATAAAACAGGATCTACATGGAAAAGGATAGTATAATGCGCGCGCACGCACACACACACACACACACACACTATACATATATACATGCATATATAAGTAGATGTGGTTTGTTTATAAATTTATACTTATAAATGTGTATATATGTGTGCTTATATGTCATATGTTATAACAGACCTAAAGTGTCTCTCAGCTTTAAAGAAGACCCACCCAATCTAGTGTGAACACTTCTGAATAAGTGTGTTTTCAAGCTTAGATACTGCATAAAAACTTAAGTTCCTGGACCACTCAGGCCCAGACATGTTACAATGTCGCCACCTACTGGATACTCCCAAACATCTTTTTGTCTTGGTTGATCCACTCCTTGGTGGTCCCCTATTGACCTACAGGACAACCTATAATCTGTGGTGTTCAGGACTTTTTATGCTCTGGCGCAAGCTCATGTTCAAGTGTCAGCTCCTTGTAATCTGCACATGGTCAATCAGCTCCACTTCTCCGAGTAAGTTCAAGCTTTCCTCAAGTCTAGCGTTAACTCAATGCAGCAAACCAGAGGAAGAATCAGTGAAGAATCAGAGAAGCAGGTCAGTGGCTCAGTCCCAGATCCCCAGCAAGAATAAGGCCATAAGGAGAGGTAAGTCATGGCAGCTACAAACACAGCTCATGAGTCCCCGTCATAATCTGTAGACAGGTGTTCTTGGTGGTGTTTAGAAGTTTATTTAGAAGACAAGTTAGCAATAGGAAAATAGATAAAAGGCCATGAATATAAGCTCAAAATACACATAAGAAATACAAATACATGAGACCTGGGGAGATGATTTGGTAGGTAAAGTTCTGGCCACACAAGCTTAGGACATGAGATAGAATACTTGAAACCCTGGTAAAGGGTGTCATGCAGGTGAATGTCCATCTGTAATCTCAGTGTTCCCATGGCAAGGAAGGCAATGACAGGATTCCTAGATTCCTAGAAGCTCACACCAGGGCGGCCTGGCCTAGTGTTCAAGGTGACAAGCAGCACAGAGACCTGGTCTCCAACAAGCTGGAGGACAAGAACTGACACCTGAGGCTGCCCGCTAACTTCCACAAGATCACCATGGTATGTCCATGCTTCCCACACTACAGATACACAGACAGAGATACACACACACTGCCCTCTAACTTCCACAAGATCACCATGGTATGTGCATGCTTTCCACACTACAGATACACAGGCAGAGGTACACACGCATGCACATATACGCACATGCACGCAAAACATACACACATGTACACACACCACATCACATACACAAAGATAAAACATATGAAAATAGATAAATAATTTCATAAATGGTAAAATATGTTAATTAAAGTCTAGGAAGTCACAACTGTTTATCCAACTTAGAGATTATTATTGAAACGATGACACAATGTGTTGCCAAAGGCCTAAGAAACAGGCAATAGCCACAATTCCACAAGGAAACATTTTTTAGAGGGAAATATGTGAATATTCAGGAAGAATCCTAGAAATGTATTTAACTAATAGTTTAGCCAAGAAATTCTGTTTGCAAAATTATTTCTAGCATGTACAACAGTTTTGTTGTAATACCAGTTACAATGAGGGTGATCTATTTAACATTAATTTTGATAAAGTTGAAATAAGCTATACAACAAACCATAAGTGATTAGGTATATTTATATGCTAAATTTAAATAGTTATTGAAATTAGTAATGTAGTAAGCATGTTTATTTTTATATTATATAATGCGAGGAAAAATTAAATATAGCCCATTCTATTTGATTCTATACTTATTTTAAAATAGATGTAGAGATCAATAACTATCCCAAATATTCATGGTGAGTAAGCTCATGTAATTGCATGGGTATTTTCAATCTTCTTTCTCAGATTTTGAAATGTTTTATAATAATATTTTATAATAATATTTAAAAATAACATTTCCTTTTTCAATCCTCATTATCACTTTGGAGAAGTAAACAACAAAAGTAAAATCCATATTGGGTTTTCTCTCTCCCTCTCCCTCTCTCTCTCTCTCTCTCTCTCTCTCTCTCTCTCTTATATATGTATATATATATATATATATATATATATATATATTCAGTACAACTGAATTAAACTTATTTCAAATGATGTGTGTAGGTTAGGAGGAATGGTTATTCAGCGCAGCCAGGTAGATGCTGGAACTGAACACAAACTTCTGTACCATATACAGCTGCATTTTGAATGGCACCATGACACCCCTGCCATGGAAACAACTGCATACTGCCACCTGATGATCCAATATGAGAGTTCCAGCCCAGTGACATAATGCCCTCAAGGAATAAACAATTCACCTTCAACATATTTATTACTCAGTTATTAATAATAAAAATTTGTGAACAATTTAAACATCTACTAAGAGGCAGATGGATAAGTCTAGAATATACCTTCAATGGAAACTGAAATAATTGTTAAAATGGCTTATGGAAACTACACCACAGAGTAGTTTCCTTAAGCCATTTTAACAACGATTAATGTTAAGTGAAAAAGAAGCATCATGAAACATAATTGGTTGTATGATAATTAAACAAAATAAATCTGCACACAATCTGTACACAGTAGACAATGGTTCAAATAGCCCTGACTCACTGTAGTTTTATTCAAGTCCAGGTCACTTCATGGTTTTAGTCTCTGCTCAGAATGTCAGGTTAGACTGTGCAGCACACACATGCTGGGTATGAAAAAATGGCAAGGTTGAAGTTCCGAGCAGCTGGAGCAGAATATTCTCCTGTCCTTGGAAGCACAAGTTTCCTCTCAGAAAACCCCGTTCTTTTGTAGCTTTTGAAAAGATGAGATTTGTCTGTGAGATATATATATATATATATATATATATATAACCTTTGTCCGACACATTTGGCTCAGTGACTAAAAATTTTTATCATGAGAACTGAGATCTTCAGTTTATATAACTTAATCCATTTGTAATTTTCTTTTATATAGAAGCACCCTATTTCGTAGACCAATAGACCAACCCTCCTGAAGTGACCCAGAGTACCTAGATCCAAACAAGAAAGAGACTTAATGAAAGAGACAAATTGGCCTTTAATTGAAGAGAGAACAAGCAAGCCCAGTGCTGCATTCCCTGGAACAGCAGATCCTCCAAGGACGTGCCTCTGCTCTCAGAGAGGTTGGCCTGGCAACTCGCTTGCACACTTCGCTTGGGGAAAATTCTTTTCAGCACTCGCCAAAATGCCGATCCAGGCTCCTTTGCCTAGCAGCCTTGAAAGCTTGCACACATTTAGAGAAAATACTTTCAAATGACTCTGGGGTTCTGCTTTATGTTTCATATTCCTTTGAACTTATTACCTCTTTACAATGTCTTGGACTATTAGTTTGGGAACATTTAAAGTTAATGACTATATGGAAAGTAAAACAACACTTTGAAGTTTCCCAAGTCATTCATTTCTCTCTTTCATACACAGGAGGTTATAGAAGGCTGGGTGATGCCAGACCAAGTCATTTCAGGAATAAATAACTTATTTGGGGGTCTATGTAGACAACGCTTGCTCTGGGATGGGGAGAATGGGGAGAGAATAGATCAGCTCTGGAATGTCTAAGGAAACCGAAGCCATGATTAATGAGGGTCAACTTTAAAACAGAGGACACACAGATAGGATTACCTCATACAGACACCAGAGGCTGTCTGAGCTGGGCTACCCCAACACACTCTCCTGAGCACTTGGTTCACAAATCTTGCTGGTTTCAGGGATGCACTGACAAGAGAGATATGTTGAAGACCTCGATGGTTGCAAGTCACAGAACCAGGAAAGCCATCAATGCACTGGTGATGGCCCTTAAAGAAAGTCAGCAAGTATGTTTAGAAAGTCAAGGTTGAAGACTTCCAGTTGGATATCTTTGGGTCAATGTGCTCTTCCAGATGATAAGCATTGTATATTATATTTGTTCGCTTCTTTTTTCTATAGCTAAGATCTTGGAAGCTATTGTGGGAGAGAGTTCCCCATAGTATGTAAAAGACTTAGAAGTGGATATGGAGCCAAGAAACCAGAGAGACATGCTGATACTTGGTTTCTTAGATAGTCCAATACATGTTTACTGTGGGATAAATGGAAGCCAACTACAAATGCCTTCCTTAATCTCATCCAATAAACAGCAGAGCAATGTAGATCAAGGATTGTCTCTAAAATACAAAACAGTATTTATCAGAAATCCAAGAATACTATTCCTCTTTCCAAAAAAAGCTAAGTATATATTTATTGAGGGCAACTATATGCAACGAAAATTATATTGAATATGGAAAGCAATAAAAAATATTTCATCCCTCATATGGGACACAATTATTAATAAGCCTAGGCAATAAAAGATAAGTAAAGATACTATTGTTGGGCTGGAGAGATGGCCTAGCGGTTAAGAGCGCCAACTGCTCTTGCAGAGGACTCAGGTTCAATCCCCAGCACCCACATGGTGGCTGAGAACCATCTTTAACTCCAGTTCCAGGGGAATCTGACGCCCTCTTCTGACCTCCGAGGCATTGCACGACACAGGTGCACAAACCTACATGCAGACAGTACACTCATACACATGCAAAAATAAATAAACATTTTTAAAAAGCCATTAAAAAGATATATTGTTATTCAGTCATGAGACATTCATTTTTCTGGGTTTTTTTTGAGACATTCATTTTTTAAGTATCGACTGTGTGCTTCAAACTAATGTACACATTGTTATAAAATAGTGAAAATACAAAGTCCCAGTTCTCATAAAACATATTCTAGTAGGAAGAGACAGATAATAAATAAATAAATAAATAAATAAATAGTATCTTAGTTACTAAAATCAGTAGAAAAAAATAGAATGGAATGGTTGACTGAGGGTGTTTGTAATGGAGTTGATCAAAGGGTCTCCCACTAAGAAGATGCTTAAACTGAAACTGTAAGACAGACCCATAAAGATAAATGGGACTCACTGAGTTGACTCAGTCCCCATGAGCATAAGTGTGGAACTGCCTATTGGAACTTAAAGGGCTCACTGGTGACTAAGCCACTGAAAACAATGATCACTGAGTTAGGAGGTATATAGAGAGGTAGTGGGTGAGAATAATCAGAATGGATTTTATACATGTATGAAATTATCAAAGAACAAATTTAGTAAAAGCAAAGGTAAATGAGAAGAATGTTTCCAGACAGGAAAAACAGAGACATAAGCCCTGGGGCTAGAATCATCTTGATTTCTTCAGGGAACAGAAAGCAAGTCACTGTGACCGGGGCTCTTCTTCCAAAGAGGAGAGAGAAGAGAGAAGAGAGGTGATTTCAGAGAATATAGGACCAAGGTTATGTGATGCCTTTAGGCTAGGGTAAAGAGCTTTAGTTTTATTTCAAGTGTAAGAACAGATTCTTGATAAGGGCAACACAATTGTTCTGGCAAGAACCCATGAGGTGTCAGACATGGCGATAACAGTAAGATAAAGAAAATCCAGATAAGATTGGCTGTAGAGCCTAAGAACTGGCTGAGGAAGTGAAAGGCGGTCTATAGACAGCTGTCTGGATTAGAAATGCCTACATAATTTTTGGATAGTTACCTGAACTCATGATTGTGTATACTTTCAAGGTTTGGGAGTTTTCTAAGAGGTGAACCTGTCCATGACATTTAAGAATGGGTAGAATTTGAATCTTTTTTTAATGATGAGTTGTTGAAGATGATTCCAGAACATGGCTTGGAAATGTTTTTGCTAGTTCATTTATCTCACCAACTCCAGTCATTTGTGATATTTTTCCAACTTCAAATGTACTTTATAATAATGATGATAATAACAATTTATTTTCCTTAAACCGAGCCCTCATCTTTTCCCCAAAAATTATAATTAAAAAAAATAAGTATTACATCCAAGGATTGATGAACTGGGACCCCTTTAACACTAAATTGAGTTATTAAAACTACATTTGCCACCCAATCCTTCAAATTAATGCTGCATGCCTTGTTAACACTCACCACCCTGAACCAAAGATTCTGATTAATCACCGTAGTCCTTTTCTCTCAATAGATTCCAAATTCCTTAGAGAGTGAGGCTCAAAAGGCTGGTTTTTTTGTTTTGTTGTATTTTTTGCTGTGGTCTAACTTGGAGCTGAAATAGCAAGGACAAAATGAGTGCTAAGCAAAGACTTGTTCAACGAACATCTCCAGAATTCATCATATGCTACAGATTTAGGGGTTTCTTCCTCCTGATTACAAATTCATATGAAATGATTCTCAGAAGGCATGTCTACCTGAAACTTGCTAATGTTACCTCATTTGTAAAAGAGACTTTACAAGTGGAAACAAATTAAGGCTATTGAGATAACATAATATTGAGACAGTCAGGTGTGTCCTGAATCCCATGGCAAGTGTCATTATAAGACAAAGACAAAGACCGAGAGGTTCATGTAAAGACTGAGATGAATGTTGGACTTAAGTTGTCATAAACTATGGAACACGGGTTCACCATGAAGAAGGGGGCAAAGTGAGATTCTCTGAGAACCTTTGGAGGAATACTTGCCTTACAAAATATCTTGAGTTTTAGAATTTTAGCCTAGAAAAAGTAGGAGATGATAAATTCTCTGCTGCAATAAATCTGTGTGGTTTGTTATGTCTGCCTTTGCAAACTGACCCACAGTCTTTATATACAGCTCAACTATGCTCCCACTCTGAAGCTTCAGGCCCCATTTAGCAGAACAAGGATTAGACTCAGAGGTCTGAAACACTCAAGAAGGCCTTCAGTTAAGAGATTGTATTTCTAAGGTTCCCACATCAATAATTATCCACCCTAGTTCCCAGATGGGGTAAAGGTATTTAGAATGCAAGACAAAGACTATATGCCAGCAGATGCAACTTCACCTTGAATTCTAAATCCAAGTGATGCCTGTATGTTTTCAACCTGATCAATGTAAAGCATTCTGATTGGAATCAGAACACCCCAGAATGCCCCCTAAAATATTTGTGATGACCCCCTTAAAGGCAAGAAGCCTCTGGAGAGTCTATCCAAACAGTTGGCTAAATTTTCTGGAAGTTTCAGACACCTCATTTGTAAAGAATTGAAATGATCTCAGACTAAATGATAATTCTGTTTTCCTTCTTTTTGATTCTTCTGGATGTGCCAAACATAGACAGCAAAGAAAAGTGTGGGGTGCAATAGAGTAGGAATTCCTGAGTGTGAGCAGAGTAGTAAAAGCTCAGGTAAAGATAGAGAGAAAAAAAATCAAGCCAGAGCTAGATGCCTACAGGGCATTCACTTGCAGCTGTACATTTATTAGTCTAAGTGGTGACTTTACTCTGATATTTTATTTTTTTTTTGAGACAAGTTCTCCCTATAGCCCCAGCTGTCCTGGAACTCACTCTGTAAACGAGGCTGGCCTTGACTTCACAGAGATCTGCCTGCCTCTGCCTCCCGAGCACTAGGATTAAAGGTGCGTACCACCATGCCTGGCTTAAAGATGGTTCTTAGCTGCCATGTGGGTGCTGGGACTCGAGCCCAGGTCCTCTGCAAGAGCAGTTGGTACTCTTAACCACTGAGCCATCTTTGCAGCCCCTACTCTGATTTGTTTTATCCCTCTATCAGCTCCTTCAGAAATAGAGTAACTGATTCCCAAGTAAACCAATTAACCCATGTGTCTACTTATAAATAAAATACATTAGCAACTCCTCTCTTTAATTGTCAATGAAACAAGAGATTTTGTTTAACCTAAATTTCTATTTCATTAGCAACAACTCTAAAAAGAACAAACAGCATTTTTAAAGTCCTTTCCCTGAAAATTCCAAGCAATTAGAAAGATAGTAATATATAAAATGAACCAGGTGACCTGATCTTTTTGCATTTAAAATTTTTTAATGGCTCATTTTTTCATCTCCAACTTCCAAAATATTTCCACTTGGGTAACAGAAGAGTGCTATCTCTTTTGCCCTTAAATCCATGAATCAGTGGTAAGAAGGGAGCTCTTCTGTATTCAGTTTACTTTTTCACAGTTTAGTTTTTCACAGTTTCTTTAAAAAACAACAACTGTGTACCAGCCACTATTGGTGCAAGTATCTGGTGTCCAGTGATGTGAGTTTCTAGTTGGCAGTGATCTTGAGAATTTTTTCTAAAATTCATCTGTTCATTTCAAAAATGAGCAACTGGGCTGGAGAGATGGCCTAGAGGTTAAGAGCACCGACTGCTCTTGCAGAGGACTGGGATTCGATCCCCAGCACCCACATGGCAGCTGAGAACCGTCTTTAACTCCTGCATGCAGACAGTACATTTATACATTTTTTTTAATTTTATTTATTTCTGTATGTGTATGAATGTACTGTCTGCATGCAGGTCTGTGCACCCGTGTCGTGCAACATCACGGAGGTCAGAAGAGGGCGTCAGATTCCCCTGGAACGGGAGTTCTCCTGGAATTGGAGTTTCAGATGGTTCTCGGCCGCCATGTGGGTGCTGGGGACCGAAACCAAGTCCTCTGCAAGAGCGGTCGGCGCTCTTAACCGCTAGGCCATCTCTCCAGCCCCCCCAGACAGTACATTTATACACATACAAGAATAAATAAAAATTAAGAAAAAAAAAAGAAAAATGAGCAACTAACTTCCATTGTAAGAAAATGATCTGTTGCAGCTATCAGCCACTTAAAGAAAAAGAGAATTGGTTAAACAACTCCTGTAGGAAGCATTCAGTTAGATATTTTATCTTTATTTTCTAAAGTACATCTTTTGATATTTCTGTGATGCAAACTCAATTACACATGATTATTAGAGGTAGTGAGAATGAGATTCTGTGCTAACAAAAGCTCATCACTGCCAGTCTAGACGTGGGCTTTCTTCCTCATCTACTCAGGAAAGTATAATCCAGCTCTTGTAGAAGACAGATGTTAATGGGGCCTCCAAGATTCATTCCTCCAATGTTCTCTTATATGTGTTTCACCCTTTTGTGAGTTAGATGGGAACTTTCACCTGCTTCTAACCAATATAACATGGAAGAAATAATGAAATGTTTTTCTTTCATTATGGTCTATTATATGGCCCTATTACTACAATAGTGGACTGCAGAAATGTCCCTTACTAACTTTAAGGAAGTAATATATTAGGAGAGGAACATGGAAAAGCCCACAAAGAAGTATAAGAGGCCTCTAGGAGCTGAGAATTTTCCTTAACTGATGGCACTTAAAGGGACAGAACCATATTCTATGAGCTCAGTGAGGACCTTAAGAGCTTGGATATAGCAATTTCTCCAGCTGAGTCTTCTATTTGGAATACAGCCTTCCTGTGGATTGATCAAAACTTGATAAGATGCAATAGCAGAGAACCCAGTAAAGCAATCCTTTGACTTGATCAATGGAAGTCGTGAGATAATAAATGATCATCATCCTCAGAATTGTTCATCACAATTCATCCACATTTGTATAACTCAGATCTTATATTAGGTCCTAGATATCTGAAAGTTCATAACAATTTTCTTTTGTTTTCAAGTTGATATACATCACATAGTTGTGGTAGACAATAATAAATTCTCTAACCTTCTGTAAAAATGTTTGTGATATTGGAAAATCAAGATAACATAAGAAAGTCCACAGGTACCTGTGCCCCAAGGATTCCTTTCTTCCTACTGCGACCTTCTCTCTAGCCCTTTACTTTTACTGATGTGCAGAGACCAATGATAATTCAAACTGACATTTTTATTCTTAGTAGAATAGCACAGGAACTGTACTCATCAAAAACCATGACTTCCTTTTCTTTTTCTGGCATGAAGTATGTGGTCCATAGGTTTTTTCAACTTGACCCAAACTCGAGACACCTTGGAGGAGGGAACCTCCATTGAGTGATTTCTTCCATCAGATTGGCCTATGCACATATGTCTCTGGGACATTTTCTCAATTGTTGAGTGATGTGCTCATCCCACTGTGGGGGGGGGGTGCCATCCCTGGGCAAGGGGTCCTGGGTTGAATAAGAAAGTAGGCTGAGCACAGGTCAGAGAAGCAAACCAGAAAGCAGCCTTCCTCTGAGGCTTGTATTTCAGTTCTTGCCTACAGATTCCTGTCTTGAGTTCCTGACTTGGCTTTCCTCAGTGATGGACTGTCACATGGGAGTTGTTATCTGAAATGAACCCTCTCCTCCCTAAGTTGCCTTTTGGTCATGGTGTTTATAAGAGCAACAGAAAGCTAACTAGACTACAGTGTAAGAAATTTTGCAGACTTCCCTGAAGTTGGTGATCTGGGAAAGAGTATGTTGATGTAGTAAGCCAAATATTGTTGTGCCATACTTGTGAATTTTCCTATAAGAGTCTTCAGAGAGAGGGACGAGGACCTGATGAAAAATCCCAGACCCTGGAAACAGAAGGATACTGGATCCCTATGCCACATTATGAAACCATGCCCATACCCAGTACCTCACTGAAAAAGTATCTATAGCATTACTCCATGGGATTTGAGTTGTTTTCTATAGATAGCAACTATTTGAAAGTCAATTTTAACTAGTATATAAAAGATGCTTGGTGAGATTGATCAAGGAAAAACAGATAAGCACATTTTTTCAATCATATTTAGCTCTCTTTAAGATCTCTAGGATCCTCAAGCTAAACCTTGGTTCTGAAAGTGCATGGAGACAGGCATGAGGAGGAAGGGAGCACCATGGAGATGGACAGCTATTCGTAACCTTAACCAAGGCCGATAACAAGGCCAGTGCTCCTGGCTTGTCCTTGGCATAGACTTGCTTTCCCTAGCAGATCAGTGTCTAGAGTTTCCCAATTCAGTTCTAGCATTTTTCTAGGACCTTCTGGGAAGGGAGGGCTTTCCTCAGAGCTATTATAAGCTCTGGGAAAGGGGCCAGAATGTTTCATATTGTAATGGAAAATAATCCTTCCACTCTCAATCTGCACATTTTATTTAAGGTGTGAAAAATGTTTTTCCAGCTTCAGCCAGGAGCATTCAGGTCTCTGTAGGGATCTGGGCTAGAAAGGTGGGGGGCAATGATTAGGTGAGGGAGAGAACACTCCCTGTAGTGAGTTCCAGGGGAGCAGAAAGCATGTCATCAAATGAAAACAAGGTTTGACCTCCAGCCTGGCTCATATTACAGACTTCTTCCTCACTCTGATGCCCAGAAGCCCCACCTCACACTTGGCCTTGAACCAAGGGGAATGGAATGAAACAGAGAGCCTTTTTGTGGGGTTAAGATCTAGAAACCTGTATCTCTGCAGCCAGATCAGACCAAGGGAAAGTGAGAAATTAGGGAACCATCTGCATGAACAGTCAAAGGCAGTAGACTAACACAATTCCCAAGGTTGAGAGGTGTTAGAGAACCTATATTTAAATCATTTTTCACAAAGGGTCAAACACCTCAGGAGCTGGACCTCAGTTTTTACATTTATTTAGTGGTGGCTAACTCTTTCATAGTTCCAGATTCTCATTCATTTCATTATTGCCTTTCCTTTGATATTTACAATTAATATGATACATTTCATCAATGATTTCAGACTATATAATTACACTGTACTTAAAATTACAAACAAAGTTAGTGAGACAAAATTATATTATGATACCTGTTGGTCTAATGTGGTTACCTTCTTCAGGATTCAGGATTATTCAAAATTTAAAAATGAGTCAGCATCCAGGTGTGTCCACCTGCAGCTTACAGGCACTATGAGTCTGAAGATATCAGTGAATGCAGCCCAGCACAAAATTGTAAACTTACTTAAAACATTATGGAGAAAGAAAGAGAGAGAGAGAGAGAGAGAGAGAGAGAGAGAGAGAGAGAGAGAGAGAGAGAGAGAGAGAGAGAGAGAGAGAGAGACAGATTGTGAGATTGCATGTGTGTGTATCTGTGTGTGTCTGTTTCTGTGTCTCTTTGTGTCTGTGTGTGTATTTGGGTTTGGGGGTAGCTCAATTGTAGGGTTCTTAAGTGTGAACTTTTATAGATGACAACGTCATGTTGTAATATCAAAAGGTTGGGCAAGAAATTAATAAAGTCTTGGAAAGTAGTATTCCTTTTAGAAGCATTAGTCAGCAATTTCTTTTTGCCAACTTTATGGAGATCAGAATTTTCAACTTCATTATTTAAAATTCTTACAAAATGAAGATCCAACTCTATATTACAGACCAGCACAATCTCCATTTTAACTAAAGACGACTGCATCTTAGAAAGATTATGTCACAAATTCAAGGTCTGCCACTGGTATTAGCATTAAGATTCTTCAATTTAGGGCAAACTGCTTCTCTTCTATCTTGTGTGCACCTGTTATAAACTTCAGGGGTTTTATTCTCTCACAAAACAGATCCTACCTCTCTTCCACACCCACTTCAACTTCTCCTCATGGGAAGAGTTCTTCTTGTCTTGCTTTACGTCCATTTTTTCTTATTTCTAACATGTGAAGGGGCATTCTATAAGGCATTCTAAGGCATCATTTTAGTTGATCCTTCAAGTAATTGATGACAGAAGTATCATTACCTCTGTTTTACATCAGAGGAAACTCAGAGCTATAAAAAAATCATGCTGGGACCCACAACTATACTCAGTCTCTTCCATCAACAATGCCCTCCTTAATTTGTTTCTTCTTACTTCATCTCTTCACCTACTCCATCAAGCAGTTCTGCCCATTTACGTGAAAACACACCCTGAATCTGAGTACGTCTCATAATCTGTTATCATCTTATTTCATTCTATTACATCTCCTGATGCATCCATGAAGCAGCCATCTTGCTTAGATTACATCACCCATGAATGTCTAGCCCCAACAACCTCTTTTGGTATTTAAGCTTATTCAACATACTTCTACCTGCTTTTCACAGAATACTCCCTCTGGCTGACAAGATTCTCTTGGCTGTCACCTTTAACTAAGGTACCAGTGAGACTGCTCATCTAACTTCGATTATCCATCTATCCTTACTTTACTTTAATATCCCTTCACAGCACATTTTACTCTTTAATGTGATTGGTTGTCTATTTCCCTGGCCTTTACAGTAAGAATAGCATCTATTCACATCCGGAACTACATTGAATATTTTGAAGTGAATGAGTTCAATAATACTTCCTGAATTAGAAAAAAATTAACAAACAATGAATTAGACTATAAGTTCCTCAAATACTCATTTCCTGATTACTTATATTTGTAGTTCCATTCCCCAACATAAAGCTCAAAACAAAGTACATGTTCAAAAAAAATCATATAAATTAAATGTAGCCACTAAAAAATACCCTACAAATGCTGAGCTTCCAACAATGAAATGTAAAAGTTTTTACACAGCAATATGAACACACACACATGTGATATGCTTATAAGTCTCGTCCTTTAAAGCTTTGAAGTTGAGTAGAAATATGTACATAAAGGAAAAATCTGTTCCTAATAAGCTGGAATATTGAATTTTCACCCAGGGTGTCAGTGGATGTGGAGCAAGGACGTGATCAGGAAGGTCAGGGAGCCTAGCTGAGGTCCTGTCTCAGTCTTTCTTAGTCATCAGCATCATCCCAGAAGATTCCAAGAGCAATTTTCCAACCTCTCTTTAAAATGGGAAACTGATTAATTCCTTATTTCAAGTATAAAAACTAATGCGAACTGTAGGGAAGACCAATGATGTGGTCAAATGTGCTAGTGCTCCAGCATGAAGACAAGAGCACGTGGCTGACTGTAGAGATTCCGTCCGTATCACCAGGTCATTCCAACTTCTGCAAGAAACACTTCTTTTCTGACTGCAGATCCTGTACTTGTCTGTTTCAGCTTTTCCTTATACTTAGCACAATTTTCATGTGCTTGGGCTTTTGGTACAGGAAAGGTAGGTTTAATGGCTTTGGAAAACAATGGAAAAAACAGTCACCAATCCAGTATCTTCTTCTTGGATACATATCACAGTTGTACCTCCAAGCTCTAGACTAAGAAAAGATCAAGTTCTGTTGCTGGTTTTTGAACGAAGACTGTTTACAAGTTCCAGGTGTCACTTCTCACACATAATTAAGACATTTTTCTTTGGGAATCATGGAGGCTACGATAGCTAGTCCAATAAGATGGAATAGTTTTAAACCCTAAATGATGTTATGGAACAGAAACTATGGCAACCAGCATTAGACTTACACCAACAAGGAAGACAGGGAATATTATTTAAAGACACTGATGTTTGTAATGTTACTCATCAAAGCTGCTTTGTGATACTTGTTCCTACTAACATGGAGACCTTAATAGAATTGTTTGCATAGATCGATTGTCCAGCGGTTCTATACTAAGAATCAATGAAGAGTTCCAATGAAAATATTTTCCTGTTATGATTAGCAGTAACAATGGTAGTCAACACAAGGAAACTATGTATTTCTCAAATTTTATTTCACATTTTAAAGATTACTTTTACATTTATAAATGCATATATAATTTATATAAAATACAAATGGGATCCTGAATATTTTAAACCATTAAGAAACCTTATTTTCTGACCAAACTAATTTTAGGAATTTCAAACCATAGCATTGTGGTTCACGTATGCTCTTCTGTTATACCTTAATAAGTTCTAAAATCACTCAGAGCTGATAGGTTTTTCTTCTCAAACATGCCTATAATAGTTACACTTAACATTGTTTATTTAATATAATTAAAAGTTAAATAAATGATAAGATATAAAGAAAGAGATCCTGTTTCCTGAAGACTACATAAAGGTAACCTACTAAAAATAAATTTCAATTAAACTAGATAAGGCAAAACAAATATAAAAGATGACATAGTTTGAGGGTTATAGACATATAAACAGAACTAATGTTTATGGCATAAAACAAGAGTCAGTAATATAGATTATTATTCTACTAGTCAGTAATTTTGGTTGCCCACAGTTTAATTACTTTATAGAAAAATTATATTCCTGAATATATGGAGGTGTAATTTAGCATGTTACACAAGTAGGTCCCTATGATACAGACTGTCCTGTAAGTTTTGCTTGCTAACTGTAATATTTTGGACATCTTTGTATTAGTACATAAATTTGTCATACAATTTAAAATAACTTCAAGTATGTCATAACTTTTGAAAATGTATTAGCTTAATAGGCAAAAGTGATACATCATTATTTTGAAATTCATATTGGTTTAATTTGTGTTAAATTTAAGTGCTACTCTTTGGAAACTAATTTCTCATTCTCCTTTGTTGTTTCACAGTCTTCATCCATCATAGGTCTGCTGTAAATTCCCTTAAAAGCTAGTTTGGACAAATTCTATCTCACAGGAGTTAGAGGAGAATGGATCACCTCTGCTCTCTTCACAATTCCAGCCCAACCTTTGCTTCCATGCTAAACAGATATTACAGTGGGAACCAGGCAGATCCTGGAAACCCAGTCAGAGGCCCACAATGGTTCTCTCTCTTTTCTAGGTCTGAGGAGGGCCATGAATATACCACCAATGAATCTGGAAGCAATTGGTCTTCTTGATCCTTGGAGATGCATATACCCAAGCTGGTCATGATTTCTGGATGCAAAGAAAATTCTGAAAAATGTACCATATATATTTTCCCTTCTAAGGCAAGGAGAGGATAAATAGAACAGGATATAAAAATGCTCTCAAATATTCTGTCAGAAAAGCCAACGGTCTTCCTGATTTTCCCCATTTACCCAATGTTTCAGACAGACTTTCATAGTATTTCTTGATATCAAGCTCTCTCCCCTTTCTTATGCACATGGAAGTTAAGTCTGGGCTTCTCTGCCCCCTGGTCACTAGGTAAATTGTCTATATATAAGCAATTAAATGTAATTTTAAGATATGAGTCACCTTGCATAATTTAAAGAAAATGAAACTCATGACATACTAAAGAGATAAAATATTTGAAAACTAGATCCAGGAAAAGCAATGTGTAAGAACTAAGAATCCAGGAGTTTGTAAAGGATGGATGGAATAAAATAACAAACAAATAAAAAGCAATAAAAAGTTTTTAAGTAAAAGCAGAAAAACATACATTTGAAAAGTAGAGGAAAAAATACACAAGAAATCCTAGGTATATTAATTATACATTTTAGCTTAGAAAGATGTATTGAATGACATCAACATGGTTTGAGGTATGTTTTTACTATAAATCAACTAGAACTTGGAAAAACCTTAAAGACAATCCTGAGCAAAAAAAGGCATTAATTACCAACGGCTTACTAAAGCCCACTTTACCTACCACCATAAAATAAACTGACATAAACTGAGCATCTCTAAGTAGCAAATAAGCAATCAGCCTCCATCTGAAAGGAAGTCTCTTCAGGTTGGTGGAAGAAGTGAGGTCTTCTCTCTAATCAAGGACCTTTGAGGAGAGAGTACATTGCAGAAAGAAGTGCCTTGAAATAGAAAAGCAGAGCCAGCTGGAGATGACATGTACACGTTACTATAGTTAAGCAAGGGCTTTTTCTCTAGTTAGAGGAAAATATTGTATATTTGAATACCAGTTAAGTAAAAATATTTTAAAAGCCCACATGTGCATCATATTTTAAAGTTGGTAAAGAAGATAAAATATTCTGTTTGCTGATGGGAGTAAGGTCTTTACCTCAATTTCATGAAGCACGGTATGATAATACATAGAACATGGTGGCGCACACCTTTAATCCTAGCAATCAGGAGGCAGAGGCAGGCAGATCTCTGTGAGTTCAAGGCCAGCCTGGTTTACAGAGTGAGTTCCAGGCCAACTGGGGCTATAGGGAGACCCTGTCTCAAAAAAAAGAACGTTAAAAAGGGATCTAACATGGGCTGGAGAGATGACCTAGCGGTTAAGAGCACTGACTGCTCTTGCAGAGGACCTGGGTTCGATCCTCAGTACCCACTTGGCGGCTGAGAACCATCTTTAGCTCCAGTTCCAGGGGAATCCAACACCCTCTTCTGACCTCCGTGGCATTGCACGACACGGGTGCACAAACCTACATGCAGACAGTACATTCATACACAAAAAAATAAATAAAAAATTTTAAAAAGTGATCTTACCTAATTAATGAAAATGGTCACAAACTCATATGAATATTTATGTATAATTAGATACACATTGAAAAAATCTAAGCTGGAGGTGGAGAGATAGATGGTTCAGCAGCTCTTGCACTGGATGCTCTTGCAGAAGTCCTTGGTTTGATTCCCAGCACCAACATGGCAGCTAAATAGTTTGTAACTCCAGTTCCAGGGCACCCAACACCCTCTTCTGACCATCATGGACATTGTATGGTGCACTTACACACATGCAGGCAATACACTCATACATATAAAATAAAAATAACAAATAAAAATATTTTGAAAAAGTCTAAACTACAAGGATAAATTGGTGATGGTATCTGTAATTAATGGAACATTACATAAAACCAGATGTTTACCTATGACTCTCTAATGACAAGTTCAAAAGGTATGTATCAGGGCTGAAGAGATGGTTCAGAGCTTAAGAACACTGATGTTCTTGAAGAGGACCCAGGTTCAGTTCCTTGGTGGCTAACAGCTGTTTCTTAGTCCAGTTCCAGGGGATCAGGTGCTATTTTCTGGCCTCTATAGACATTGCCCAAAACAGGTGCATTTAACACAAGTGCAGAGAAAACACTCATTCTGATAAAAGAAAAACATTTTTAATTAAAAATTAAATATTTGGGGCTAGAGAGAAGGCTCAACAGTTAAGTGCACTGGCTACTTTTGCAGAAGTCCTGTATTCAATTCCCAGCATGTGGTACTAATAATCATCCTTATCTTCAGTGACAGGGGATCTGATGCCCTCTTCTGACTTCCCTGGGCTTTTTACACCATGGCTATACATGCTGGCAATACATTCATACATCTAAAATATTTTTTTTAAGTTTGTAATTGGGTTTGCAGTGATTCAACAGGAAATCATACAACAAATTACAATCTATGATATATGTGGGTGGTGTTGAATTTTTAAAATATTTTTCTCTTAAAAATTTTTAATTTTATTATTTTTTTAACTTTCCAGACTTAACCTTTATCTCAAGAATGTCAGTTGAGTGTTTTACATTTTCTTTAGGGCACAGGTGAAGGTACGTTGGGACTGTAGAAAAATAATGGACACCCTCTTGGTGCCTGTAAATGGAAAAGATCTAACGTCAAGGCCTGGGTACCCAGGACCGTGAGTGGAGTTATGGCCACAGCTGGCCATCAGGGGAGGTAGTAAGTCAATTCCTGAGAATCAGTTAGTCCTTCTAAAACTAAAATCTGAAAATAACAGAAACCTCCCCTGTCCCTAGCATAAGCCCAACATAGAGGCAAAGCCATGACCATGTACAACCTGGAACCTCAGGGGAGGACAGGGCAGAATGCAGCCACTCAGAGAAATCTAAAACTGATGTCCAATACTTGGGGGTCCTCCATCTTCCAACCTACTCTACAATCAGCTCACCAGCAGAGGAATGTGGAACCTTGGCTCAGGGTTGGGGACCACAGTTCCAGGTACACAGGAGGGTACCACAGTTCTGGGTACACAGCTGGGGACCACAGCTCCGGGTACACAGCTGGTTATCACAGCTCCAGGTACACAGCTGGGGACCACAGCTCTGGGTACACAGCTGGGGACCACAGCTCCAGGTACACAGGAGGGGAACACAGGTCCAGGTACAAAGCTGGGGATCACAGCTCCAGACCAGAGCTCCGGATTCCCAGGAAGGGAGAATTTTTTAATCTAAAAATCATGGGCTGGCAGGTGGCTCCTGAGTTTAACCTTGTGTGAAGCCGGATGTGAAGGTGGGGATCTGTAATCGTAGCACTTGCAGAGTGTTATGGGAAGGAGCAGCGGGAGAAATGGACCGAATCTCATGGGCTAGCTAGCCTGGAGTACACAGTGTCCAGAAACAGGAGAGATCTTGTGTCAAAACAAGATGGAAGGAAAGAGGTCATCTCAAAATGTCCTTCTCTGACCACAAGTGCACCATGGCATGTACATCTCCCGCCTCCCACCACCACCTTCACATAAATAGAACTTTTAAAATCATCACATTTTGTGATTGTATTCATAATAAATCTTGTTTCATTTTTACTGATATTCGAAAAGGTAAATCATGCTTGAGTATAATCCTTTGTTTCTGTGTTTGCTTTTTATTGTTTGATAATTTCGTGCATGGACACAACGTGTCATCAGATCCAATCTGTCCCACATTGGCTCCCCTTTAACCCTTACCTATCTTCCCCACCGCTTTTCCTTTCAACGTCATGTGCTGTTTTTATTCTAAAAGAAAACCCACTGATTCCACTTAGTGCTACCTGTACATTCGTGGGTGTAGGACAATCTACCAGAGCATGGGCAGCCTCTCGTGGGTCAGTCCTATTTTCAAATATTCTACCTAACAAAATAAAAAATTCTTAATGAAAGACTTCTTAGATCAAGGTAGTTTCAAAATTAACTTATATTTATCAGTAAGTACTTATCTACTTAAGTAGTCTTCCATCAACAATAAATGTGTCCGTGGTGGAAGAAGTAAATACCAGGATTGGTAGGATGTTTTTTCAAGTGTAGAAGACATTCTTCATTTCTTTGGAAGTCCCATATTTCAGTAAAGAAGAAAGTAAAAGTGAAAAGATAATCGCAACCTAGCATTATCAAGAGCAAATGTATCCTAAATGGAGAGGAGGCAAAGAAAGAGGCCTGGGAAGATTGAAGGGAGAAGAGAGGAGCAGAGGAGCTATTGAGAAACTTCTAGGGGATAGAAGTTAGGGTGGAGACAGGACTTGCTTTTGATAGCAGTGTTTGGGTGGTATTTGTTAGACAGTCATTAATTCCAGAACTGGACCATATAAGAAAGATTTTTGAAAAATGACAAGATTTTTCCTCTGTTTCTTTATTCCATAATACTGTTAAGTGCTTAGTTTGAAAGTGAGAGAGAAACATGAGTCAACTGGAATGGGATCCACAGACATGCCCCAAAACTCTGGCTAGCTTGTATCTCCTCATTTATTCTGATTTAAGAAAATAATCTCTAACTTCAGAGATAAATGACATTCACACTGCACCGACCTCAGAAGACATCAGGAGGCAGCTCTTCCTCTCTTCGCAACCCTGAGATAACTCACAAGACCTGTGACTCACTTCAGACAGTGAAAGTGCCTGGCAAAGTCACTGGATTAGGACGTGAGTGTGAGATCCTGGGATCTCCTGGCTCCCGTGTCCTCAGTGACAAAGGGATAACTCATTCCTTTGAACTTATTACATGTAAGGATGGTTTTCCTTATCATTTGTAGAAAGTTTCCCAATAGCCAAAAAGAAAATGTCTTAGACTCCACATCCATCAATGGCATATGGACATGGAACATTATATTTTATAAACAGTGACTCATTTATGTCACCATCTCTGTTTGCATAGCGTTCACAGTGGAAGCTGATGATAAATCTTTGGACAAATGTGTTTCTGCATTTCTACACATGTAACACACAGAGCTGCAACTGAGCTTTTACCTTTGCTGTTGTTCCATCTTTCCAAACTAATGGATGAGTTGGGTTGACTTCACTGGAATGTGTTGAGCCAGAGTCTCCTATTGCCAAAGCTACTCCCTCCTAGATTCAGGCCAGCTTGGAAATTGCATTAATGTTTCTTCAGGCTTCCAGGCACTGACTGTTTCAAGAAGAGCTCAAAGCTACATTAGAAAAGTCAACATGGTTTGAAACAGGAATACTTTTCTGATGTGAAATGAAAACATGCATTAGGTTTTTTAAAAATGATGAACTGAGAAAATAAGGAGCTAAAAAAACAAAAAAGAGTGCTGTGTGAAAACTCTCATGGCTTTGAAATTTAAATTCCTTTTTGCAAACATGAGAAAATTCTCCCACAGTACCATGTTACTCAGTATGTTCCAAAATGACCATATTAGTCATGGAATTAAGAAAAAGCAATGTGAGATTATTGGAAATGTGCATGTTTTCAGACAATTCTCTGTCAAATTCCATTTCTACCACTAATAAGCAATATTCTTTAGAAAAACTTTCTTAACTTTTTCTGAGCCACAATTTCCAAAACTAGTAGAATAAAAATTACATTTGTGAGGTAATATTTATAAAAGGATTACTGGATATCAAATATTTAAAACTCATAGATATTTTTATTCATATTGATACTGAGTGACTCCAATATCAGCCTTGAAACTAATTGCAAGCATCCAAGGTATCATGGAACTTTTGTTCACTACTGGTAAAAATGTAAATTAGTCCAGCTCTATGGAAACCACTATAGTGATTTTTTAAAAATCTAAAAATAGAACTATCTTCTTCTTAGAACTATCACTTCTTAAGTGATTTTATTTCTGGGTATATACCCTAAGGACTGTAAGTCGATACATCACAAAGATATCTGCACATCCCTTTTTACAGCAGCACTAGTGACAACAGCCAAGTTATGGAATCAGCCTAAGTGTCCATCAACAGATGAATGAATGGATAAAGAGAGTGTAGCATATACACAATGAAGTTTTATTTAGCCACAATAAGAATAAAATTATCCAGTCAGTCGTGGTAGTGCAAGTCTTTAATCCCAACACTCAGGAGGTAGATCTCTGGGAGAATGAGGCTAGCATGGTCTATAGATCAAGCTGCATGCCAGTTGAAGGTAGAGGGAGACCCTGTCTCAAAAAAGAGAAAAAAAAAGAAAAGTAAAAGAAGAACAATGAAAAATCATAGCACTTGCAGGAAAATGAATTGAATAGGCAATCACTATGTGAAGCAAAATAAACCAGACACAGAAAGACAAATATCACTTGCTTATTTTACTCTATTTGTGAAGTCTAGATTGAACATAGATAAATAAAACTAGTTAAATACATGTTATAGGAAAGAAGAAGAGAAGGAAGAATACTAAGTGGAAAGAGAAAAGAAGGGCCACAGGAGAAAGAGGAAGGTATGGGGGATATGGTCAAATAGATGATGTATTTGAAATTGTCTTTTTAAATCTTTTATATTTATTAATTTAATTTAATTTTATATGTATGAATATATTGCCTGCATGCATGGAATTGCACCTGTGTCATGCAATGCTCATGAAGGTCAGAAGATACCATCTGATCCCTTGGAACTGGAGTTACTTACAGTTGCCAGGTGCCATGTGGGTGCTGGGAACTAAACCCAAGTCCCCTGCAAGAGCAGTCAGTGCTCTTAACCGCTGAGCTGTCACTCCAGCCCCCTTGAAATTGTCCTTTTTGAGAATCAACACTATGTGAAATGACTATCTGCTGATAAAAAAAAAACTTACATCTCAGAAATCTGTTGTGTAATAAGTTGTGGTTGAATTTATTCTAAGAGTATAGCATTATATATGTATTAATATTTCTAAAGATGCTCTATACCAATTTGTTCCTTCATAAGCAGAAGGTACTCAATGCAACCTAGCATTCTCTTAAGACTAGAATTTTAAATCCTGCTAATTTATATGCCTTTTGAGTTTTACACGAAATAGTCTTGCATTGAAATGTACTACTTTATTTGCTGAACTTGTTACTGGTGGTAAGGAGAACTGAGTATATTTTTCATCATCACAACAGGGTGGGCACGGGGTAAAACCTGGCTCTTACTACGTTTTCAAATTAAAATATTTTAGAGAAAGTACATCATATCTCAACAGAAGGGCTGTGATCTAATATTTCCTTTTTGGATGAAAACTTTATTTTTCACAAATTCTTCATCTACATGTTTTTTGACATCTTTATTTAACGTTTTTTATTGAAGTTTTGTGCATTTCATACATTGTTTCTCATTCCAATCTAGACTCATCTCCCCTTCCATGCCCCCCACCCCACCCAAGTTCATGCACACTGCCATTCTTGCCCTGTATCTTTTTCTGATTCTTTTCAAAGTTTTTCAAAGCAGAGGATTATTGTCCTTGGGTGAACTTTACTGTTTCACTCAGTTCCCTGTCCCAGTTCCTCTGCTGTTGTTCCCTCCAATCTGTATTGCTTCAACATAGATAGATAGATAGATAGATAGATAGATAGATAGATAGATAGATGTCACATCTATACTAAAATTATATCATCTATACACAAACTGTCATTTCCATATCATATTTCAGGATTAACATTTTTCTTTTTTAAACTTATATTACTCTAAAATATGCCTACATATCCTCCACTCATATACCAAGATTACAAAGTCTGAAAGTAAGGGGTAGGTTAATTCTAGAGCCTGTTAAGTGATTTACATTATCAGAGCACAGTTGCTTTCAGGGAAAGGGGTATATAACACTGATGTTTCTCAGTTTGCCACAACTCGGTGCTTGGTGCCATCATCCACAGATGAGGGATACCATTTGTCGTTTGCTTTTCTGGAACTGTGTTACTTCACTTAGCATAATATCCTCTAGTTCCATAATTATGCATAAATAATTATGCATAATTTAGCTTAACAAGAAAGATTGCAGTCAAGTAATAACTTCCCTGATTGATTCATTGCACACATCCCCCAGTAGTGACTCAACAATTTACGTTGATAAAGGTACTTAGCAATAAAACAAAGTCCTTATCCTATATAGCACTGTCACATTTTTTTACCCAAAGACTAACATTTCCCATGTTTTCTACACATCCACCCCTCAAACATACATAAGAAGATGTACATAAGGTTTAAAGAGAATAAAATCAGTTTTAAAACATTTTTTTGTTTTTCTGAACAAAAAGCCCCACAGATTCTGATGACAAAACTCTGACTCAATAATAAAATTTCCAAGAGGAGGAATTTTCCTATGTTTTCCAATGATTTAATTAGACTACATTGGCATATCCATTCTTGCGGAAGCCAAGAAAACCTATATGTATTCTTTTGGTGCCAAAGAAATGGAAACCAGGAGGTATTTAGAGTATTTTACAGTGATTTACTCACTCTGTATGATAAAATTTTCCAGCTTCAAGCACAGCTAATCGTAATTTAATTTTAACATTTTACAGACAATACAAAGCCAGATTTTCTCAGTGGCCAAAAGTAGGGCCAGCTGGAATTATAGAACTGGTACAGGATGACTTAATAGCCTTAGGCCACTAAGGCTTTGCTTAGAAAATGTCCTTGTCTATAAAGCAGCTTCCTGAGGACCTTCCTTCTATCAAATGGATCAAACTAAGTTTGTGCTGAGGCACGTATTGAGCCAAGAACAATCCAATTATCCTAAGAAATAGAACTTAAGTCAATCTTCTCAGGAAGATGGGATGTCAGTGCTTGGACCAAGGAAGTCAGAAAAATTTCAAGTGTTGTCTTGGATTAAATTGTTTCCTGGCTTTATTTTCAGGCTAAACTCTCTGCTACTGGCCTAAAATTTGGTTGTGATCCTGCTCTAGGTACTTAGAGTTGTTGAATTCTACCATTTTACTGTAGTACATAAAATATATAGGATTCTACCATTTTACTGTAGTACATAAAATGTATAGGAACAATGCTTTTTATTTTTACTACTGACTTTAAACTTAGGGAACAATGAGTGAGAAACAGTATTATTCAGAATGCAATCACAACACAGAAACCACACTGCACTTTAAACAGGAAAAACACAATGTAAAGAATTGTTAGCCACCCTAGGATGTTAAGGTAATAAGGAACCAGTGGACAAGAAATAAAGAGAGATCTGGAAAATAAAACAGACAGAAGCACCCAAGATTCTGGGGCTGCAGTGGAGCGCTTCCCACTCTAACATCAGGGCTGAGACCCAGACCTCACTGGGTGGGGGTTGGGCTTGGGCGTATGGTCCTGACTCACAGGAAGACAGACAAGGCTCTGGCTCTATATTCACGAGCGTTCTAGCATGGCTGTGAAGGCAGCTTACCAGAAGCTCTATGCTACAGTCACCTGACAGCATTTCTTGGGAAACCTGTTGTCTTCTGAGCACTGCAGTTGGCTGTGCACTGCAGGAGTCAGGAACTATGAAACCAGGCATGGTCCAGGAGCCAGGAGGAAAGAAATACATGGGCTACAGAAAAGGGGCTCCAGGAACCCTCTGTATGCTGCAGAGCTGAGCCTGCTGCAGCTGCTCCTGCAAGGGCACACAGGAGCAAGTTGTAAAACCTCTCACTAGTCCCCTCTGCTGATGAAGCTTAAGGTGGTGTCACTGACAGGAAAAAAAAAAAAAAAAAACATATCTCATGGACCTCACCATATTCTCATAAAGCAAGCACTGAGGGGAAATTTGGAGCTGACAGGAAGTTTTTTTTATTTATTTTTTTTTATTTCTGTATGTGTATGAATGTACTGTCTGCATGCAGGTTTGTGCACCCGTGTCGTGCAATGCCGCGGAGGTCAGAAGAGGGTCTCGGATTCCCCTGGAAGGGGAGTTCTCCTGGAATTGGAGTTTCAGACGGTTCTCGGCCGCCATGTGGGTGCTGGGGATCGAACCCAGGTCCTCTGTAAGAGCAGTTGGCGCTCTTAACCGCTAGGCCATCTCTCCAGCCTCTGACAAAGAACCCAGAGATGTTTCTTCTGGTATGTATTGAAAGCCAGACAGGGGGTAAGCTGCAGCTAGCACACAGCCTTAAGAGTGATGCACTGTGGTTCTCTGCTTTGCCCTGGCATGCTTTGCTTTCTTGTATTTTTTCTCCTTTTTTGTTGCTTTTTTTTTTTTAATGTGTTAAGACTTCTATCAGGAGTAAGCTGGTCAATGATTGCCACAGTAAAAACTTCCTTCTGTTTGGATTTATTACAATCAATAGAGAAGACAGTGTATCTCTTCACGTCTCAGGCAACATTATAAGCATATTTCACTTCTAATGCTACATAATCTTTACGGACTATAGACCATTCATCCTCATTATCAAGGTTACTCTGATATCTTTAATATTTTATATGAATTAAATATTCTATTTATAGAATGGGTAACTTCTAGAAAGTTACATTTTCAATGCCTCAATGTTTTTGTTTTATGTAGTGTAAAAAATAGCATTGGTCTCAGAAAATTGTTTCAAGGATTCAATTAAGTGGTGCATGGTGCAGAATCTTGAATACTATGCTTTGTATGTTACATTACATGAGTTCAGTAAACATAGTGATACTATTTATGATGATGATGGTGGTATAAGTTTATTAATTCTAAAGCAAAATACTGAAGGGATGGCTCAGTTAGTAAAATGCTTTATATATAATCATGAGAATCTGAGTTCGATCCTATAAAAAGCAAAGCATGGGTGTGCATGCCTGTAATCCAGTATTGGGCATGAGAATGCAGGAGAATCCCTGAGACTAGACTTTCTAGCCAATCAGTGAACTCTAGGCTAAGTGAGAGACTCTGTCTCACAAAATAAGATGGAAAAGCAATTGAGGAAGACAACAGACATTGACCTCTGGCCTCTACATGTGCACCACACATGTACATGCATAACCCACATACATATGCACAGTCCTACATACACATATGCACAAGATACCTGTCTCTGTTTCTTTCTCTCTCTCTCTCTCTCTCTCTCTCTCTCTCTCTCTCTCTTCCTCTGTCCTTCTCTCTCTTTCTCAGGGAGGTAGGCCTCTTGCTCATAACTCTTTGTGCATTGCTACTAAGCTTTGTCCTTTTTTCAATGCTCAGTCTTTTTCCAGAGGTCTCAAGCACCTGAAGCATTTAGTGGGCAAACACCCCTGAGCAAATTGCCTCATGTATGCTAGGATAAGCCATTCAGAAATAGATATTATGAGAGCTTATGATATCAAAGTTTGTTCCTACAGTGTCTCACTTGTCCCTAACATGTACTTTCCATCTAGTCTAGCCCATCACTCCTATCCCGTTGTACAACTACCGATAGTCAAAATGATGATGCTGACTTAGTGGCAGGCACTGTATGGACAGAAAGTAAAGTAAAGAAATATGAGACACCCATGTCTTCCCAGTGAGAATATGGTCATTCTAATGTTTGGTATAGTTGTCTCATCATATCTGTCTTTCTCGTGTATATAATCAAGAATCCTCTTTTCTAATCTGAAAGCCTATCCTTGGCTAGGGACTTACACACTTCCTCTGTCTGTCTCTTCCTTTGTAATGACCATATGATCAGTTCACAGAATTACTAGTCTGAGCCTGTCTTATTACTTACCATTGAAGTTTTAGAGTCAATGAAGCAACACAGAAAGATGAATAGTCTCTGCCACTTAGCAAATGTAGCCGTGGGGTTTCTTTAATGTCTTCAAGCTTCACTCGCTGCAAACTATGAATAACTAGAACAACCTTTTTAAAGCATCTTGAAGGTCCTTAGACTAGAAACTTAAAGGGTTATTGTAGAAACAAAAGTTTCTGTTTATGAAAGTTTGCATGTTACACTATTTGAGTTTGGTGTTTTGAATGAGCAATTCTAAGCACCAATAATGGAGGCCAAATAATTATTCTACAAATCGTGTCTTTTCTTCCCTGTGGCATAAATCTAAACTCCTTTTCCCAGCCTTCCTTTCAGTTAAGTGTAGCCAAGGATTGAAAAACAAAACGGACAGAAGTTCATTAGCATATCCAGGACTCTTCTGTAAAAGCTCTTGCCTGATTTTTCCATTCTCTCTCCATCTGTCAGCTGTGTGTTGACAATATAGCAAAGGATTCCAAAACCCTGGAATTGATAGATCTACAAGTGGAAAGACATAGTGTCCTGAATCACTGCGTGAAAGGCTACCTGCCAAATCCCCACACTGAAAATCATTTGAGTGCGTAAATAAAACGATTTTATTAAGCTACTGAGATCCGGGGCTTGTTTGCTAAAGCCATAATCAATGACATATTGGAAAATGTTTAACAACCAGCACTCTGAAAAGCAGGCCCTGATTCGTAATGTTTGCCAATTTCCATAGTGCAAATACTGCTCTCTCAGCCAACTTCAAGTTAACTAATGTGACGTTATTTAATGCAGTTGCAAAAAGATTTGCACAATTAGTTCTCACGAGCCAGTGGAGCTAACTGTGGGATAACACATTTGTACTCGTCATTCCTTAACTTCTGCTGCCAATAAATAGTATCACTTTTTGTTGCTGCACTTGTTATGTAAATTAGATGCAGAAACAAGCTTTAAACTAGTAATAACTGATGGAACATAGAAGCTACTTGTTTGCTTGTTTGTTTTGCTTCCTGACAAAAAGAAGAAGGAAAACTCTATCTCACTATAATCAGACTTCTTATTTTGTTTATTATTTGATGTTTGTCTGTTTCTCTTTCCACGTAGATACTATCATTATGAAAGAAACAGCGAGAGAGCATTCAAATTTTGCCTCATATATTCAGACTCTTAAGAAGAGATGAAGCATTATTCTATATATTTCTCTGGAAATATGACAAAACTACCTCCAAATGGAAATGGAACTCAATGAACCTATTCTATAGTTTTATGACAGCTTATGCTTCTTTACCTTGCGGATTAGGTTTAGCTTTTTTTTTTTTCTTCTAGTCATCTTTTTGGAATTAAAAGTCCCTGAAGATAGTGATACACAAACTGTGCATGAGGATGTTATAGCTTTTACTGGTGTGCAGACCCTGGTCAGACAATAAATCTCCTTCCAAATTTATCTTTTTATGTATTTTATATAAGAATTTTCTGTTTGTATCAATATTTTCCTTTATAAAATATAGCTGTACAATGTTCAAACTCAGCTAATGGTCAACTTCCATGGGGCACTTCCATTTGCTTTGCATTCTTTTTTTTGGTCTTTTGAGACAGGGTTTCCCTGTAGCCCCAGCTGTCCTGGAATTCACTCTGTAGACCAGGCTGGCCTTGAACTCACAAAGATCTGCCTTCCTCTGCCTTCCAAGTGCTAGGATTAAAGGTGTGCACCACCATGACTGGCTAGTTTATTTCTTTTAAGATAATTTTGGTGTTCATCCATGTTGTCAAATGGGTTCAGTGAAAGAAACAATCAAAGAAGTGAAAAGAAAACCCATAGAATGGGGGGAAACCTTCACCAGTGATATATCTGATAGAGCATTAACATCCAGAGTATATCAACTACTCATAAAACAAAGAAAGAAGAAAACAAATGACTCAATCAAAAGATGGAGTAAAGTGCTGAACAGAGTCTTCACAAATGAAGAAGTAAAGATGGCTGAGAAACATCTTTAAAAGTGTTCAATGTCACTAATAATCAAGGAAATACAGATTAAAATCACCATAAGATTTCATATTACTCCAGTAAGAATAGCTATGATCAAGAAAACAAAGGATACCAAATGCTGGAGAGGATGTGGGGAAAGGGGAACACTCATCTGCTGCTGGTGGGAACGCAAACTCCTGCAACCCCTATGGAATGCAGGGTGGAGAACTGTTAAGAAACTGAAAATGAGCCTTCCACCTGACCCAGTCATACCACTCCTGGGTATATATCCACAAGACTCATCCTACTGCAGAGATGCATGCACACATCTATGTTTATTGCAGCTCTGTTCATAATAGGGAAGAGATGAAAGCAACCCAAGTGTCCCTCCACAGATAAGTGGATAAAGAAAATGTGGTACATCTACACAATGGAATTCTATACAGTGGTAAAGACAGATGACATCATGAACTTTGCAGGTAAATGGATGGAACTAGAAGCCATTATGTTAAATGAAGTAACAGAGTTCCCCCCAAAATGACATATGGTGTCCCTCATTTGTGGATGCTAGCACCAATTCTCTGTTTAGAAGGCAAACTGAATCCTATTTATTTCTTTGTTTCTTAGTAAACATAATACATGATGTTACTCATAAACTTGCTTTGTAATGTAAGAAAGTAAAACAACATCGTTTCTTTATCTGCATACAAACCTACTATCAAAATGGGAAACCATATACATGTTTTAGAATTAACCTAGAGTTTATTTACAGAGGTCATAATTTTGGTATTTCTGTGGCATCCATATAGGCATATTTTGGAACAACATAAATGGGAAGGAACAACAACAACAAAAATACTTGTTCAAAGATCTGATCAAAACAGTAAACTTAAGTCTAAAACAGTAAACTTCAGCATCAAAAAAATGTCAAAAAGACTGAGAAAAAAAGATGAAAGACATGTATGGCAGAATGCATGAGCTCTGATGGGGAGGCATCAAGGAAGGGGAATTAGGTCTAAATTTGATTAAGAAATGTTGTATGAAATACACAAAACTTCAATAAAAAAATCAGAAAGAGTACAAATAAATGACTAAATGATACAACTCAAGAATCTCCAAAAGACAGGGATAAACCAAACCCAAAACCAGCAGAGAAGAAATCACAAAATCAGAAATTAATGAAATAGAAACAAAGTTTAAGCTACAAATAATCAATGAACTAAGAGATGGTTCTTTGAAAAGATAGACAGAACCTTAGCCTAATTAACCAAAAGAAAGAAAGAGCAGATCCAAATCAACAAAATCAGAGATGAGGGGTAAACATCACAACACACACCAAAAGGATGGAAAACATTGTAAGAAAATATTTTAAAAATCTATGTCTTCTGTTAACTTGAAAAAAATCTAAAAGAAAGATGATTTTCAAAAACCAGTGGGTCAACTGTTTAAAGAGTCTCATAACAAACAAGGAAATCAAAACAGCAATACAAAGACTTCAGATTTTAAAAAGGCCAGGCCCAAATGTATTTTATCAGACATACAAAGATCTACAACCAACATTTCTTAAATTATTCAAAAAGATTGAGAGGGAGAACTCTCAAACTCCTTCTATAAAGCCAGTACTACCCTAATACCCAAACCATGAAAAGACACAACAAAAAAGAAAATCTATAAGCCCATATCCCTTGTGAACATAGACACAAATATTCACAACAAAATACTTGCAAACTGCACACATACATACATACATAAAAAAATCATCCACCATGATCAAGTAGGCTTTATTCTAAAGATGCACTGATGTTTCAACATATGTAATCCAATAAATATAATAAGTAATATTAAATGGAATTAAATAAGTCACATGATCATCTCAGTAGATGCAGAAAAGCCTTTGACAAAATCCAACATGAATTCATGATAAAAGTCCAAGAAATAATTGGACTGGAGGGAATATAGGTCAACATAATTAAGACTATACACCATGCCCACAGCTAACATTATTCTAAATGGAGAAAAACTGGAAGCATTTCCACTAAAATAAGGAACCAGACAAGGCTATCCACTGTCTTCACTCCTTTTCAGTAAAGTGTTCTAAATCCTAGAAAGAGTAATAAAACAAGAGAAGGAACTTAAAGAAGGCACAGGTGGGAAAGAGGAGATTAAGTTATTCCTACTTGCAGATGACATATTTTACATAAGAGATCTCAAAAACTCCACCAGAAAACTTTTAGAAGTGGTCAACAATTTACAAAAGTCAATAACCTATCTATATGCAAAAAAGCAAACAATCAGAAAGAGTTTAAGGAAATGCTCTTACTTTAAAAAAGGGATAAAGCTAAAGACATTAAAAACCTCTTTATTTTTATTAATTTTTTTTTTTCTGTATGTGTATGAATGTACTGTCTGCTTGCAGGTTTGTGCACCCGTGTCGTGCAATGCCGCGGAGGTCAGAAGAGGGCGTTGGATTCCCCTGGAACTGGAGTTCTCCTGGAATTGGAGTTCCGGACGGTTCTTGGCCGCCATGTGAGTGCTGGGGATCGAACCCAGGTCCTCTGTAACAGCGGTCGGTGCTCTTAACCGCTAGGCCATCTCTCCAGCCCCTAAAAACCTCTTTAATGAAAACTTTAAATCTTTGAAGAAAGTGATTAAGGAAGACACAAAGAGATGGAAAGAAATTCAATGGTCATGGATTGGTAGAATTGATATTGTGAAAATGACCATCCTACAAAAAGCAATTTACAGATCCAATGCAATCCCCCATCAAAATCTCAATTACATTTTTCACAGAAATAGAAACATCCATCCTATTCATATAGAAACACAAAAGTATCAGGATATCCAAAGCAATTCTGAGTACAGAGAGCAATGTTGGGGGGATTAACATACCAGACTTCAAATTATATCACAGAGCTAATGTCATATAAACAGCATGGCGCTAGCACAAAAACAGCTCAATATAACAAAATAGAAGACTCAAACATGAGTTCATGCAACTACAGCAACTCAATACTTAACAAACTTTCCAAGAACATGCACTGAAAGAGAGACTGCATTTTGAACAAATGATGCTGCCAAAATTTGGATCTCTAAATGTAGAAGAATAAAATTGCACAAATATCTATCGCCCTGCATAAAACTCTTCTTCAGATGGATCAAAGATGCCAATGTGAAGCCTGAAATGCTGAAACTGTTAGAAGAAAATACAGGCAGTAAGTACACTACAAGATACACATGCAGGAAAGGACTTTGTAAAGCTGATATCAGCCACTCAGGAATTAAGCTCAACAGCTGAGGAATGGGAATGCACTAAACCTAAAGCCTTCTGTGCAACAAAGGAAACACCCAGTCAAGTGAAAAAGAAACCCACAGAGTGGGAGAGAATCCTTACCAGCCATAATTTGACAGAGGATTAATATCCAGAATATACAAACAACTCATAAAACAAAGACAAAAAAACACACACACACACACACACACAAAAATAAAACACACACTTAATGCTGGGTGTGGTAGCACATGCCTTTAATCCCAGCACTCAGGAGGCAGAGCCAGGTGAATCTCTGTGAGTTCAAGGCCAACCTGGTCTACATAGTGAATTCCAGGCCAGCTGGAGCTACAGGGAGACCCTGTCTTAAAAAAAATACAAAAAAAAAAAAAAAAAAAGCAAGAAAGCAAGTGACCCAATTAAAGAAGGGGCTATGGATAGGAACAGTGTTCCCCAAAAGAGCAATAAAAATGGCTAATAAATAATACCATTTAAAAGTGTTCAACTTCCTTAGTAATTAGGGACATGCAATCAAAAGTACTTTAAGATTTCATCTAACTCCAGTCAAAATGGCTAAGATTAAGAGAATACCAAATTCTGGCATGGATGCTGGGAAAGGGAAGCCGTCATCCATTGTTGGTGGGATTGCAAACTTTTGAAACTACTGTGGAAATCAGTACCAAGGACTCTAGAAACAAAACCTAAATCTATGATACCATACGGTTATACCACTCCTTGGCATGTACCTGAAGAACTCACCCTACCGCAGAGACACTTGCTTATCCATGTTTGCTGCTCCTCTTTTTCACCATAGCTTAAAAATGGAAAAATATGAATGTCCCTCAACTGTTGAATGGATAATGGAAATGTGGTACATTTGCACAATGGAGTTCTACTCAGTGGTAAAGAAAAACAAAAGCAAGAAAGTTATAGGTAAATAAATGGAACTGGAAATTTCTTAACTGTATCCTAATGGCCTTCACACTTATACTAAGTGAATTAACAAAAACTCAGAGAAATGAGCTATGTATGTTCTCTCTCATTCATCGATCTTAGCTCCAAATCTTTCTATGTAAGCATATACCCACAGGAGCCAGGAAAATGGAAGAGAACAATGGACATAAAGGGGAAGAAGGAGCTCAAGAGAGTGGGATAGTGAGAGACAGGTTTATCAAGGAGTAGGGGAGGAATGGAAGTATTTTAACCGAGGAGGGAAGGAGGGCTTTACAGGGAAGTGAGAAGAGGAATAAATAGATAAATGTACGTATAATATGCATAGGTATAGCTCAAGGTTATATAACAAAAACCACAGTGCCAAGAAGGAGAAATCTGCCTTCAAGTTGTTGGCCGGAATAGTCCAAGACACTACCAAAATAACACAGGCTATTGCTTTCCAGAATTTGAAAGTAAGACTCTGAACATAGACCATACTTCAGACACAGAACTTGAAGCATTTGAGCAGGAACTGACCTGGAAGCCTCCTCCCTGAAGACTAGTACTCATAGTCAGAAGATGTTATGCAAACTACCATGAAAGAAGACCAATCAATGGTCCTACCGAGCTGTAAAGTCTAATAAACAACAATGACTATCCCTGCAAACTATCCCTATCGGTTATCACTTGATAGTGACACTTTTAGCTTGGGTAATCAATAGTTGTCTAATTGGAATTAATCCCCACTCAGGGAGGGAACATATGTATGATATTGTAAATCCAGCCAACACACACTGCTGGAGAGGTCACAGATCCTAGCGAAAAACCCACTTTTGCCACATCCTTAGACCACTGTAATTTCTTACTGTATTGTAAATATGTGCCCTCATATTTAAAGACAAGTGTTCCTCTCAACACTCATAAAAGAATTGTGGGGAGTTGGGCACAACAGCCTGCAGATTGGTTTTGCACGAAGGTTGCTTGTACTCATGGATTATCACTTATAGCAAAAAAATAAAAAAAAAAAAAAAAACAGAGAAAGATGCAGGACAGTTATGGCAGAATACATGATCTGGGATAGGGTGGGGGGGGGGAAGGGAAAGGGGGAAATATGCCTGATCTGAATTGGAAAAAGATGTACGAAATGCACAAAGCATCAATAAATAAATTAAAAAAAAGAGCTCTTTTTGCAACAAATGAAGAACTTCATGCAGAATTCCACAATTGGTCAAGGCAGAGAAGAAGTGAAGATATAGATATATAGATATGAGATATGGAGATAGAACGTTAGATATATGTATATCGAATATATATTTAATGTTTATATATATTATATATATATTATTTATATATATATAACTTTATTATATATGTTATATATAATATTATATATGTTATATATAATAAAGTACATTAAATTGTGTATAAGGAATGCTACAGATAGGAAAAGGGATCTAAATATCAAGTGATATTTAGATAAATATTTAATAAATATTTAAATATCAAGTGATATTTAAATAAAAATTCAATTAAAAATTTTTAAAGAAGAATCCTAATTTTATTGACATTTTGTGCATGTCATACAATATATTTTGATCGTATTTGGGCACCCTCCCATATACGAACCCCATAGTGCCCTGCTGGATTTCATGCATTCTGATATATATGTTAAGGCTTGAGTCAAGGTTGTGTTCCAAAATGTCCCTCTGCGTGAGTCCATCCACTAGAGTTTGGTCAAACTATCTAGCATAACTCCTTTAAAAAAGTCAAACTCTCCCTAACCAGTAGTGATCAGTTGCCAATAAGAATCTCAATTAAGCCAGGTGTGGTGGCACACACCTTTAATCCCAGCACTTGGGAGGCAGAGGCAGGAGGATCTCTGTGTTCAAGGCCAGCCTGGTCTACATAGAGAGCTCCAAGACAGTGACCAAAAGAAAAAAAAGTTAAGTTTTGGTCTTGATTTCTAGAACAAGATGGTCTAAACTGGTGGGGGAAGTTAATGGGGTTCAGTCTAGGGGATTCTAAGGATAAGGCCACAGGCATAGACAAATAGACCTGGATTTTTTAGATGCAAATGGATACCCCAATCTGATCCTCTCTGGAGATAAAGATTTGAATTATCAGTATATAGTTAGGAGCTGAAACTGCACATGGAAAATACAGGACAGTAGAAAAGTGAGTTGTTAAGAGACCCAAGGGGACAATATTTAAGTGACAAGGGAAGAAGTAATAGTTTTATAAAGGAATTTTTGAAAGGAACCATAACAGAAGAGAAGAAAGAAGTGTTCTTAGACACGCATTTTTTCTATGCCACTCAACAGATGCTTAAAATTATTTCCAGTGTTTTCAGCAGCGGGGTGGGGGTGGGGGTGGGGCTACACTTGTGTATTACACCTCTAGGGGGTGCTGTTTATGTATCAAGTAATGGGATAGGCCCTTTCAGGAGCTGTGCAGCTCTTTGACCACCGGCTTTCCCAAGTCCCCTTTTCATTCTACCCAATATTCAATTCTAAGTGTGTGCTTTCATCCATGTTGATAGCAATCTTTCAATTCCCGTTTCTCTACTTTGAAATAAAAATTCTCATCCACTTTAACCCTGGGCTTTATTGGGGCCTTCTGCTCTCATAGAAGCAAGCTCCAGCTGTTAATGCTGAAACACTGGGGCATTCCGGTCCCACACACAGTGTGTACCGAAACAGATGAAAAACGAACTATCAATAAACCCCTAAGAGTCATTTCCACATAGGTGTTTGGTCAATTCATCTGGGATTTTCCATGACTGTGAGATATTTCATCTACTGTAGTGATAAAATGTTCAAAGGTTTCATCAAACGGAGAATTCTGTGCGTGCTCTCTATGAAAAGATGTTGCCTTAAAGATGCAGCTCTTAATGCACAGTGTAAAATGCTTGTAGCTTTTATTATGTCTTAGATGGAAAACATGTTTTACTGCATACCAGAGTAACAGACGTCAACTCACTTTTCAAATTGAGAACAGCTTTTCATTTTGCTCTGTTCAACAATTCCTGGGTCCAAATTCAACCCTTCCCTCTCTCCAGCCTACTTCCCACCATCCTGAATTTGCCTCTGCTCCAGAAGAACAGTGTCACAAACCACTTCTGCAAAGCACAAGGGCACCAGGCACCAGGCACCAGAAGGAAGGTTATAGAGATAGGAGTCCACTATACTCTCTCCTTTCAATCTGTAAGAATGAAAGAGGGGAATTGGAAGGTGAAATATTTACTGCCTCAATATTGCCGATTGAACACAATCCACAGGAAACACAGATGTCCAGAGTAGTAGATCAGAGGAAATCGTGTGGCTGTATAGCCAGATTTTCTAGCCTCCTGTGAAAGTTAAAAAAAAAAAAAACAGTCTGCAATGCTGTTAAATCCCAGCATGGAAACATTTATCACAAACCTCTTCCAAGTGCTACCTCCTTATTTTCTGATGACTAGTACAAGTTCATTCTTTATAACATGTAAATGTATTTGAAGGTTTAATTAAGATTTCAAGGGGTGTAGTAATTATGATTTAAAAGTTTGTTTTGAATGTTAAGTAAATTGGTATGTTTTACTCCTTGGAGGGGAAAAATTCAGATCTAATTTCATTTTATAATTGAAAACAAATGTGGAAACAAATACAATTAATATAAGTTAGATATGGAATTAATGGTATCTAAACAAGATGTAGCACAAGCATTCTTGACCTAAGTGTTCTCTGTTGGAGAGAAGGATATGTTGGATTTGACTTTAAGGGACACAGTTGACACTGCTCTGAATGTCTTGAGATTAGGGGACCTGAATTCTAATCCTGGCTTCCAATCGGCACAAGTCTGTAACTTCCTGTACTTCATGCAAATTTTCCCAGGTGGAAAATGGGGACGATGTATAACTCGTCTCTTTTTGCTCCAAAAAGCTATTACAAACAGAAATGAGGTAATCAGTGTGAACGCACATTAACCTCTTCAAAAAAAAAAAAAAAAAGGTGAAGAAATACAAGACAATGAAATATTTTCTGAACAATGTATTTTTTTCCCCTTCCGCTCTTTTAGATAGCCAAGTTTACAGTCAGTGGTGCCCATTTAAAAAGCAAAATCACAGAAACATGCAGAGAAATTTGGAATCAATTTATTTAAAGACATGTTCTCTGCAGCTGTTGTTCATTAGGGTCCTTTTATTGACGTGTCCAGAAATCTTTCCTAGTAGTTTAGGCACGCGGGGGCTTTGAGGTCTATGAAGTATAGCAAATTGCAGATGAATTGGTCTAGAAGTGTAGGTTTGTTTTTTAAAAAATGCTTTGTAAAATAGAGTATTCTCAAGGGAGTGACTAGTAGAGAAAGGAGTATCCACTGACACAACACCCTTGACCTTCTGGTATGCACATCCAAACTCCTGCAACAGTAGCGGGGAAGGACTGAAACTCAGTGTACAAAATGCGCTTTTAATAAGCCTACAATCTCCAAGGATTTCAAACTAGATGATATAAGAATAATTAGTCTATAGTAAGCTCATAGTTGCTGTGAGGGATCTGTTTTTCTCAGCAGCCTCTGAACTGGAGCAGCACAGACTTTTAGAAAGAATAACAAACTTCTAGGTGGATTTGGTAAAAGAAGGAGAAGGGAAAGGATTAAGTCAAAGGATAGACTATCATATCCTAAAATATGGAGGCTGAGAATACAAAGCCAAGTGTGGATGAATTGTGACCTTTTCATTTGCTTATTCTTTTGTGTGTGATTATTTTTTATTACTCAAGCATATGCTGAGCTTCTACTGTATGTTGGGTATCATGTTAAGTAATTCATAAGAAGTACATATTACATCAAGCAATTGTGAGTACAGTGGGGAAGGAATATAGTATGTGAAAGTTTAGGCAAATGTAGAAATAAGTCTTATGGTACCTCAGTGGTACAATGTGAAGTGGGTTATTAGCAATGAGGACTTCCTAGGCAAACAGAACCTACATTGGTTCCTAGCAAACAAACAAGAGGTGGCTCACAAATGTTTGAATTTATGGATCTTTCAAGTGGGGGAGTGTCATAAGAAAATAGACAAATGCTGGAGAAAACTAGGTGTGATGCACAAAACAATACAGGCATTCTGTCATTTGTGTTAAGGACTATTGAGTCAAGTCAGAATGTATCAAATCCAGGGACAATGGCCATGGGAGGGTACCAATGGAGAAGGGGCTATAAAGATGATTAAGATGTTCTGTGTGAAATACACAAAAATTTCAGTAAAAATTTACAAAGAACAGTTTGAGTCTCAAAATAGCTTCACATAACAACTATTTGGAGGAAGATGCATGACTCACATAAAAATTGATTAGTGAGTTAGTATGTAATATGATAGCTAACTTCAATGACTATTATTTGTTCATACTGCTAAAGATGCTTTTATCTACATTATTAAAGAATTCACCAGAATCCTTAAATTTTTTACATCCTTAGAATCATCCTGTCTGAAGCTCATGTTGTCTGGGAGGAGCTGATGGGGGAGCACTGGGTAAGTTTAATACGGAGGAAGTGGAAGAGGCCTGTGGGAAAGGGTGAGATCACAGAGAGCCTTGAAAAGCATGCATAGCGCAAGAGTTTGGGGTTTGGAGTTCTACTGCAAGGACTTTGTCAAGGATGGGTCATGAGAGAATGAGCTTTAGGGGAGTAGCTTCCCTTAACTTGGGTGAAGGCTCCAGGAAAGAAGGCCAGTGAAGGTTGTTATCTAGCCTCTACATATGAGCTACATAAAAGAGAAAAAAGCATTGTGAGGGAAAGGCTCCCTGGGTGTGGTACTTTATCTGTCTCTTCCTCTAGACATCCTCTTGACACCCACAAGGCCATGGACACTGCTCCCTAGGATCTTCAACAGTCTGTTCACTTTAGGTTCTTTACAAAGGGCAATTGTGCTTTAGCTGCTGCACTTTCAGAAGCTAGATTCCCTCAAGGAGAATGAGACATTAGAAACAAGAGTAGGGTTACCACAAAAGAAAAGAGAGAGAACATAGGTAGAATGTGGCATGAGTCAGTACCTAATACATAACCATTGCTGGAGAAAACCCATGGAGATGAATGCTTAAGTGAACTGGGAACTCTTACTGGCATTCTAGTTGGGTAGGGAGATCTGATTTTTTTTTTTGTCTTTTTTTTTTTTAATATGGACATTTGGCTTTTTGGTAGTAATAAATTGAATAGATGTAATTTAGGAAAAGGATTCAGCAGATCCTGAATATACTGTTGATTTGTCCTGTAAATAATGAAATGAGGCCATAAGTCTTCTTAATCTTTCTGTCTCAGATGAGTACTCAGTGACTCTTACAACTACTGTCTCTATTTCCTCACCTACTTATCTGTACCAGATGACCTACTTACTCTCTGATTTGCTGAAAAAAATTTTAAGATATTGTACATTATCTTCCCACATCTCAAGCTGTGAGTCCTGTTGTGTCAGTGCCCAAACTGTCTTCCCCACCACCAACTTCATGCGTCTGCCCTTCCTATACAAATGCAACATCCATCTTTGCTGCTTCATCCTGTCCCCACCTGCCTGAGACTCCACGTTTGTGATTTTCTTTCTCTTAATCCATCACAATCTCCATTTCTACTGCATGGTTCCCATAAACTTACAATCATACCTTAATAACTCCATCTTTAAAAAATAGCTCCAAACTATCTTTCATTCCTGCTTCCCCATCAACCTAACATCTCATGTGTACTCTGGTTTATAAAACCTTTTAACTGTGAAGGAAATTGGCACAACATAGGACTGCTGACAACACAACATCTGGTTCCCCAAAAGTTCAGATCTGTACTGGGGAATTTCTCTTTCCCCCTGCCTCGGTGTCCAGACAGGCCACATGGACAGGTCTCAAGAGAAACCATATGGATGGCCAAAAATACACCTCCCCTGGAGTAGCTGTCCCACCAAAACCCCCTCGTAGATGCTGCCTGCATATTACTCTGACCAGTCCCCATTCCCCTTGCAGTCATCTCCATCTAGCAGGAAGGCTGTTGTCCCTTGCTGCACTGTCCCTCCCTTTGTTCCTGAATTCTGCCCTCCAAAACAAACTGCTTCCTCCACTTTCTTCTTCCTCTCATTTTCCGACCTTAATCTCCTCTATTAGGATAGAGTCTGGCCACACCAATGAAGCTGCAGTTTCAGAGTCATCAACGCCCTTGAAATCGTCAAATCCAATAATTCTTGGGTTTTGGTTTTTCTTGACTTCAGAAGCATCCAAAACCAATGAAGGTTTTCTTGAAGCCTTCTCCTCTCTTCTTTTAGTGAAGCATGATTTGCCAATTTTTCTCCTATCTCCTTCCTTGCTGTTTGATGGGAATTTCCTACTAATTGGAACCTTCCCTCCAGGAAGGAGGGGGAAGCTCATGAGATTCAGGAAGTAAACAAATGGTCATATGTCTGAGAGAACAGGAACTTGGAAGATTATGGAAGGCACGTCCTCCCAGCAGTGTAAAAAAACTGGTTGAGAAGGAGAGTCTGTCCAGCCAAGCTACAAGGAAGAGATTATTCTCACAGTCCAGCTGCCCCCAAACTGTGCAGAGAGCTCCAGGGTTTAGCTTTCATTAGGCATCATCAATGGTGGGGTGGGCTCTTGTGATTCAGCTGTTTTTGAGTCATCCACATTCCTGTAAGTCATCCCTCACCCATATTCCTTTTAGTAACCCCAATAAAAACTAACTGGTTAACCAACATTGCTACAATTATTTTGGTGCATCATGGGTTCCCTTTCTGAGGAGAATAGAAATGGATGTGTTGTGTTTCTCCAGGAAGAGTCTGTCACACACTCGTCTCTTGCTAGAAACCTCTGTTAGATCATTGTTCTCTACCAAACCTTTAAAAGAAGGGGTGCCATCATGGTAAGGGACCAATTCTCTTCTTTAAATTATAGTGTTCTTATCCAGTCTATGGCTGGATCTGAGCTCTAGGAGATCTTCTTTAGTGTATAGTTTGCAGAAATCTCCATTTATTTCTTCATTTAGCATTTATATTTCCAACAACAAATATCTCATTTGCCAGCTTGATATTTATATTAAAGATTTTTATTTTTATTTTTATTTAAATTTTTTTTTAATTTTATTTATTTCTGTATGTGTATGAATGTACTGCCTGCATGCAGGTCTGTGCACCCATGTCGTGCAATGCCGCGGAGGTCAGAAGAGGGTGTCGATTCCCCTGGAACTGGAGTTCTCCTGGAATTGGAGTTTCAGACGGTTCTCGGCCGCCATGTGGGTGCTGGGGATCGAACCTGGGTCCTCTGTAAGAGCGGTCGGCACTCTTAACCGCTAGGCCATCTCTCCAGCCCTATACCTGTTCATTTCTAGTTCATCCACACACTTACTCTAGTCTATGCTCCTAGCATCTTTGTCCTAGACTACCATAGTAATCTCCTAAGTAGCTATCTTTCTACTTTCGCTTCCTCTTAACTTTTGTACCAGGAGATGGAGAGATGGCTCAGTGGTTACGAGCACCTATTGCTCTTGCAAAAGGACCTGAATTTAATTCCCAACATCCGCACTGGTAGGCTCAAAACTGCCTAGAACTCAAAAAAAAAAAAAAAAAAAAAACCCGAGAGACCCCTGAGGATCAGACCCTCAACTGACTTCAACAAAACAAAACCTTGGTTAATCTGGGCTATCTGTATGGCCTTAAGCATCCAGAAGGAAAGTACAACCAGAAATAAATAAGTAGACCAGAGAACTCGTAATGCAGACACAAAACTTGAGATCTTAGTAAAAAGACAAAAAGAAAAAAAAAAGAGAGAGAGAGAGAGAAAGAGAGAGAGAGAGCACCGTTGTTTGGCCTGTCTGCAATTCTCACAGGCAGGATCATATGCTCTGTAGAGGCCACTGTTTTAGGCCCTCCTCAAAGACATGAGATACAGCATTTTTACTTTTTAGCCTTCCAATGTGGACTGAGGACTGCTGAGATACTCAGCTTGTGAACTAAGCAGCTAATGGAAATTCAGCTTCCTCAGAAGATGGACTGACATTGTTGGATTACCCCTGGAATATCATGGAGGCCAATGCAGGGGGATCAAGACAGGACGTGTACTTACTGGACTTCATTTGGGGGCACAATATTTAAAGCAGAAGCATGTCAGTAAGGGTTTCCTTGTGCATAAGGGTTTTGCATAAGGGTTTTTTTTATAAGGTAATGTCTTAATCATAATCTACCATCAAATATTTTAGGAATATCTTTAATGTTTAGATAGTATATTAACAGCATGCAATAATTACATCATAGGTTCTCAAGCAGAGGCAATCTATTACAAAGTCTTTCTCTGCTACCAGTTATCATAGGCTGTTTAAAGTTAGAAAACTGAGTAGAAACGCTGAACATTGTAGAAATGCACTTTGCTCAGTAATACTTGAGTTGTTGTAATATTAGACTATCCATTTGGTTGTTATAGAAAAGCCTTAACTGTAATTGATGGTTGTTGCCGTAATAGTATACTGCCTGTATTTCTACCTCTAATAATGGGCTTTATGTGCTAGATTTCAATATCCTTGAGCCTGGGCAAGTGCACAGTCTTTTTAAAAAGAAACATGGTTTACTTGCACAAAACTGATCAGATCTGAGAGATCGTCAATGCCCTTGAAGTGGTTTTTGTGGGTGTGAAACGAATGGTGAGAATTTGAACTGTTCCCTTATTATAGTATTGAAATTAAGTCTACTTAATTTATCAAATCATGTTCATGCCCTGATTTTATGTACTTGTATCTATCAATAAACATTGTGAAAAAAAAGAAATATGCATACCTATAATTTAAAATAATAGAAGTAAATCTTTAAGAAAATAACCCATACCCTCATGCCCCATTCAATTTAGCAGTATTTTTAAAACTTAGATCTTCCTGAGCTTAAAGTCCTTTGGGTCCTTATAATTACATGGAACACAACTCCCTTATCCTGGTGTAATCAGGATGCATTTACATTATGTATTCCTGCTGCAAAATCTTCATCTTCAATAGAATCATTATCAATCTTGGTTCACCCTCTGGATCTCTTGCATTTCATGAAATACACCAAGCTCAGTGCCTTTGATGACTTTTCTGTATGAAACACTTTCTGTCTGACCTTGACATGTCTGCCTCTTAGCTTAAAGGTGATTCACAGACAACTTTTCATGTGTATCACACCATACTCTAGTGATCCTTTATGTGGCCATTGCTGTCTGGGCTCTATACTGTTTGTGTCTATGTGTGCCCATCTAATAGCCTGAATCTTAGCTAGAATACAATATTGGTCACAGAAAGTTCTTTGTCCATCATTCTTTAAAAAGTGTCCTCTTTACATAGAATTGTTCCAGGTACATACTGGGAACTTAAAAATACATACTGAATAAATCAGTTGATGTTCTCATTGTGTTAGAGTGGGCCATGAGGTCATCCTCACTCGATATCTATATTTTGCCACTCAGAAAAATGAGGCCCAGAAAAGGGAAGCTATGTACCCCAAATCACTTGTTAGAAGAAACTCCTCATCCCATTGGCTCACCTCCCCCTTAGAATTCTCTTTGTTTGAATTAATGCTAGAGCCTTAGATCTTTAAAAGCTATCAATATATAATACATATAATTCTGTTCTGTTGTCATTGACAGTGGACCATGGGCTTAGACACACAGGACATATATCTTTCCAAATCCTAAAAAGCCCTCAGAATAAAAATCCAATTTCTAGAAGCCCAAGGAAATGATAGGCCTCAAATAGATAGTTTCCATGCTTGTTGAATTCCGTTAAAGTGATAGAAAACACATGTGTGTTCTTGATTCTCAACTCAGGGAGGTTAGCTGTCAAAGGCTTACCATTGACCTTCTGTTTCTTCTACCTTAAAAAAAAAAAAAAACAAAGTATGTGCCAACATGGCTACATTCCAGACAACGAGAAGGAATATGAGGCTAGAGAATTAGATAGAGCAAAAACAAAGGCTCTGAATATCAGTAGGAAGTATTTGGCTTTTAAAATTTTTCCTTTACGAATTAGAATTTTAAGCAGAAGATGTAGTGAGATAGATATTTCAAAGCATCTCTCTGACTATGGATATTGAGGCTGCAAGGAGACCAGTGGACAGGTGGCTACTGGAATCCATGCATGAGGTGTGGGAATGAGGGAAGGCAGTGAATGCAGGGCAGACAGGCTCCGAGGATAACACACGGTACACTGTTTTAAAGGAGAATTATTACCAGGAACTCACAGTTGCTTCCCCTGCTGTCAGGTATGACTGTGGTCTGATTTTAGGCCGGCGAGAACAGAAGTCATCTCTAAGTTTCATAAATGTTTTATTTAGTCCTTTTGGCTGAATATAGTTTGGTAGCGGTTTGGGCCACCTTAGAAGCCACTACAGCCTATGACCTAATTTGTCTCCTTATTAATTCAATCAGGCATGGGAAAAAGAACCTCTGTGTAATCCTGAATCCATGAGGTCATGGTTTTGGTGATAGTTTTTAAAGGGCAAGTCTACATAAAAAGCAGCATTTAAGGGCTCTCTGTGATAAACTCCACTATCTACGAAAATTCCATCAAATACTCTTGAGGACCCTGCTGTCAAATTCACACTCCCAGATAACTGAAGGCTTAATAACATTTGTGTCTATTACTCCTCTTGTTTTATTTAACCTAAACGAGGAACACACAAAGATTCATGAAAAAGAACTGTTTATACATTTTAAGAAAAACCTATCATGCCTGGCGTGGTGGAGCATGCCTTTAATCCTAGCACTTGGGAGGCAGAGGCAGATGGATCTCTGTGAGTATAGGGCCGGCCTGGTCTACAGAGTGAGTTCCAGGACATTTGAGACTAAAAAGGAGACCCTGTCTCAAAAAAAAAAAAAAAAAAAAAAAAAAAACCCTATCATATACATCTTACTATATACAATGGAATGCTTATATATTTTTAAAACTACAGTACTGAGCATCCATGAGAATCATGATCCAGAAGAACCTATAAGGTCCCTAGAACTCCTTTACATTACTGAGCTACATAAAAAGTCAAGTGTAGCCAGGCGTGATGGTGCGCCCCTTTAATCCCAGAACTTGGGAGGCAGAGGCAAGTGATCTCTGTGAGTTCAAGGCCAGCCTGGTCTACATAGGGTGTTCCAGGCCAACTAGGGCTGTAGGGAGACCCTGTCTCAAAAATACAAAAAAGGGCATGTGTTTTGATTATTCCAGAAGGAGAGACATGAATCAAAGACTATGCTTGGAAGTGGCAAAAAGGTAACATTTTAAATAATCAACACCATTTTTAATCATTTGTAGGTCTGCTTAGAGGAACATCAGCCAGTAGTCAAGTGTGGCTATTTAAACTTAAATTTAAAATTATTTGCAATGAAATAAAATAGGTAATAGATAATTCATTTTATGGATGGCACTAGTTATATTTAATGTGCTGAACAGGTCCATGTGAGCAGTGACCATCATTTAGATAGCACCATCACTGAGTGTTCTCACTACCGTAGAAGACTCTACTGCACAGTATGGTCTAGGGTTTGCCTGCCATGTACCATGTTCTCAGAGTTCAGCAAGGGATGCATTTATGTCCTCATGACCTCCTCAATTAAATGAGAGAGGCATGCAAACAAAAGTAGCCTCCTGTAATACTTGGGCTTGCTCTGGCTGGACACAGGGCCTGGTGCTGCAGCTGAAAGGCTCTTAATCAGAACTTCCATCCTCTAGGAGGAAATCACTACACGAATAAAAATATCCTCCCTATCAAGATTGTCAAAGAATAGTTTGCTTTTCAGAAAATGAATCAAGCTTCTTTATTCATTGGAAAGCATGTTATATATCACACATGTGATCAATGACAGAGATAGAACAGTGATAAGAATGGCTCAAAGTTCTACACTCATGGGGATCACATTCTTGGGGTATGGTCCAGGCAATAGAAAATAAACACATAAGCAAGTTGGTATACCAGATGTCATATATGGTAAAGAGGAAAACGGAATAGAACAAGCCCAGGCCAAGGGAGGCAAAAGGGCCAGGTTGTGAGTTCGGAGTCAGGGATGCCCGAGGGAGGAACATGTGCTTTAATAGGCTGGCCATGGAACTCCGTACTGACAAACTGCATGATGAAGAGATCTAAAAGGTGGCAATTTCTATCAGATCTCCAGTTTGACCATGTCCTTGAAAAGTTCCTGTGTTATATGAGACGAGTTATTCCTAGTGGAACACTAATATACAAGTTAAATTAATTTTCTGGGGACAGTACAGAGGTCATTGTTGCTCTATGATCTTCAGCACATAGCATGTTTTGAGTAGACAGTATGTAAGGACACTTCTGCTTCTTCAAAGTTCCAGTTTCAGCACTGCCAGCAGTGAGGTGGGGTCTGCACTCTTTGTGCCCACCGTTAGACTCATACTTTCATTTAACAATGAGTAGATGGGCAAATGTATCCTGGGAGTGTGGTGAATACTAGCATTAAGAAGGTTAAAAAAGAAAAAAAGAAGGTTAGGAAGCTGACGCACTGTCACAGAGCTCCTGAGAATGAGACAGCCCATTTCCTTGTATCTCGGAGGCTCTGCCTGTGTTTCTTTGCAGCTGGCTGAGAAATGCAGGCTCGCTGCCCTCCAGGCCTCCCAGCCACATTGCATAGTCATGCTGGGGGCCCAGGGCCTAAAGCCATCAATCACCCGGAGGCTAGGGGCCAGGCATGCTGGCCTCCCCAGGGTCCAGCCTCTTCCTTTAACAGCAATGTGTCCTAGATGGGAGAACTGTCTCCATGGGTGATGATGATGATAGATGGTCCAAGGAAAGCATTTTTCATCCCCAGGCGGTCCACGTGTGCATCTTCACGCTGGGGCCAGGATCTGGCTGTGATGCCTGCTGTTCTACATTTTCTTAGCTGTTGTCGCCTTTCGCCTTTCCTGACAAATGGACCCATTTTACAGCCTGAGTGACTCATGACTGTTTTAGGAAGTCTAGATTAACCCAATGCAGTGCTGAAGGAAAATAAAGACAATTTATTTTAGCTTGACATCTTAAACCTCCATCTTTGTCTTAGAATACCCCTGCTGGAAAACCCACAATGGTTCTTTCTCAAGCTTGGGATGTTTTCCAACGTCCATTTTCATCTGGCTCCAACAATTCCAACCTTCTCTTCCACAGAACTATGCAGGCAGGCGTAAATCCTAAAAACACACCATGGATTTTCTACTTCGCACCATGTTCACACGGCTTGTTCTTCCAATCCCCGGTCCAACCACGTGATCTCCTCTGGGAAGCTATCCCTGATGGTTCAGATCACTCCAATCTCTTGTCCTTTGAAAGGTCGTCCAGCACCAGCTGCACAGCATGGAGCCCTGAGTGCTTCTGTTCACAGAAAGAACTCAGAATTGCCTCTGGCTCCTAAGCCAAGGGTACCGTGTCTTCTATCCCTTCCTCAACAGCTTCAGGCCCAGTTCCTAGCACATGGAAGTTGCAAAACCCAACTTAGCTGATTAATGCTTTCAGAGGCCCTGTCTAAAATGCTCTAATTCCATCAGCAAGTGGGCAGGAAACCAGATTTCCTTGTTTCAGCCTTGATCAGCCTAAGATGAGGCTCATTTTGTTGCTCCAATAACACAACATGTTAACAGAAATGTCTGCACTTCTGGGACCAGTTTGACCAATGTCCTGGTGAATCAGGTGCTTCTATTCACAAAGAGTAATTTTCTGATCCCAAGGCACACTCATCATAGGCTTGGGCACTGGTTCTGAGCATGTCTGCTCTAGATCAGTCTCATTTCTGTAACCTGAAACTTTGAAACAAACAATGACCATATTTATAGCTAGACCACTGTAAGATTCTTAGTGAAAGATTCTCTGTCTTCTTCCCATGTCTCTGGTTATCAAATTCTATGGAGAATCCAGTCTCATGGAGCCCTTGTTAAAGTACAGGGTTGGCTCCATCTGCAGAGTTTCTGACCCAGCAGGTCTGAGGATGACCCAGTCATTTGTGCTTCTAAGCAGTCCTCAGGTAAATCAGATATTGGTGGCCAGTTTGACAGAAACTGACCGGTCCCAACACTTTACTTCTTTAAGTCATTCCTCTAAAACTTTGACTGTGTAATGTAATCATTTCATATAGTTATTATGTTAATATGTTAACTTTGTGTGTTTTACTTTTCCTTCTGAATTATAAAGAACCTCTCTTCTGTTCTGAATATGACCCTATAGATTAGAATAACTCTAAGATAAAATTTCACCAGATGAAAACTTGTTAGTGTTTGGGTATGAGAAGGTGAGATGGTGTCTTAAGAGCACTCTGCGAGCCTCTTCTAATCCTTCACAAAAGCAAAAGGCTGTTGAGATGTTCAACCCAAAGTGATTCAACCAGAAAATTAGGTTGATTTGGCATAAACTCACCTGTTTTCATAGTTGGTGGTGTATTTCTAACTCTTGACCCTGGAGGGCATTCATTAAATATTTCCTGAGTGGATGGGTGAATTAGACAGACATCTCCTTTATATTCTCTAGCTACTTCAGAACTTTTAAGATGGTTACAACAGCTGGCAATTGAGAAGAGTTTTTGCAGTTCATGGAGTGCTTTACCTCACCAGGAGTCACTAATGAGCAAGTGTCTGTACCAGGCTGCAGCTTCTCAGACACCAGGAGGGACCTGTGCCATCCTCATCTATGCATAGACACCAATGTGCCTGTCCTAGTTTCTTTCCTGATTGTTATGATTATAAACTACTTTGGCCGAAAGTCACTTAGGGAAGAAAGGATTTTATTTGACCTCTATTTCAGAATTCAAGCAGAAACCACAGAGAAACACACCTTGTTAACTCAGTCTAGCTCATGTGCAGGCTCATGCATAGCTACTGTCTATATTTAGCCCAGAAAAGCCTGCCTAGAGATGGTACTACCCATAATTGGCTGCAGCCTGTATTGAGTGATAATAAATACAATCTCCCGCAAGCATGCCCACAGTCCAGCCGATAGGATCTAGGAAGTTCCTTATTGAGACTGTCCTCCCAGATGACACTAAGCTGTCACAAGTTGACAAAAAAAAAAAAAAAACCTAATTAGGATAGTACCCAAGATAAACACATTCAACCATCTCCTCTGGTGTGGTTTTTCAAGCAACCCTGTATCTACTAAGATGATGTATATGATATACTTGTCATGTATTGATTGACAGCCCAAGATTTTTATATAAAATTGGAAATTAGAAACTCATTAGAAATTATTTCTTCAAAATCAGAAATTATAAGTGAAGTGGGAAACAATGCTAAGGGTCTCCTCCTTACTATGAATTACATGGAAATACCAAAGCCTTCTCTTTAACATCCAATTAAAGAAAACAAGCTAAGCAGTTTTGTTGGCTTATAGAGTACCTTTTTACCAAAACAAACAGTGGCTCTGTGAACATGACTTTGAACATTTAGTCAGTAAGGCAGAATGATGGAGCAGCTGGTGGAAATTATGAAAACACAGGGCAGTAAATTTAAGAGATTTTACAAAATAAAAGAAAATTGCCTTATAAAGGTGACAGTGACATTCCAAAGCACTCAAACTTCTTGGAACTGCTGAGTCCCAGCCTTGCCTCATGCGGGAATCTCCACAGAGCTTAGCCAATGCAGGCAGGGATGGCTCTTTGGATGTGGGCAGTCAAAGCCTTCAGGAATAGTAGCTTCCTGCCAAACCTGTAGGAGACATTTCTCTTCTCAACCACTGGGCAACTGCTTTGATGGCCACCTTTCAAAGGTTGGGACAGACTGCGTTTCACCCCCTGCTATCCCTTGGCAGAGAACAACTGCATGCTAGCCGTTGTTTTTTCAAATGTTCTAGTTAATGACCCAACTGCGGAGCTGCTTGCCCGGCTCCTGCTCTGGAGTGGTCACTATAATATTTCATCTCCTTGCTTAATTTCAGGCTGTGCTTCCTCCATACATAAATATATCAAGCTCTATAAAAACCAGAACTTTTATCTGCATAGAGGGGTTTAGAGAGTTGGTTTCTTTTGCTCCATAGGACAAGAAAAATCATTGTTTCCCCTTTGATTTGGAGATTTGATTTACATCGGTTTCCCTTTCCGGCTTCTGTTTCAGATGTGTGACTCTCCTGGGTCTGCATGTATTTGCCTGGCTTTACTGACATGAGTTTAATTCTTGATTTACAATCTGTAAGCTTTAGATGAGAAATGAATTTTGATTTAGGGTTATACATTCATGGGGCTTCTATTTTCTGTTCAACATCAACTATTAGTTAATTTTGAAAAGAAAAAAAGAAAAATGGCTCTTTCTAGAAGGTCTTATTTTTGGTGCAGTTAAGATGGATTGAAAACTACATTGTTGCCAAATAACCTCAGGAAGTAAGAGTCCCTCTTCATAAGTCTAAGTGGCATGAAGGGGCTCCCCAGGGAGGCCGCCCAGGTTTGCTAACAGGTAGCTTGATTCTAGAATGCTCTTGTTTTCCCGTCAGGTCATAGACTGGGTTCTTCCTTCCTTCATTGTCAAAAATACCTGCAAAGTTTGTTCCCTGTGTGCTGTGTGACAGGAAGGCACCTTCTCTCCCAAAGGTGAACAGGCACTGTCCAAAATCATCCCTAAGAGGAAGGCATCCTATATCTGTCTAATGTATGTATAATGCAGGCTGTCCTATGTGGGTCTGTACGACCAATGCTTTAACAAATGTAGAGCAGCTCTCCATGTGGAAACAATAAAAGTCTCTCTCTCTCTCTCTCTCTCTCTCTCTCTCTCTCTCTCTCTCACACACACACACACACACACACACACACACACACACACACACACACATAGTTTCCCAAATAGGAGAAAGGCTCACAAGACTCCTTTATACTTATTTCGTTTTATTTTTTTAAGTTTAAATTTTTAAAAATGCACTTCATCCTTTCTACTCAATAGATATTGAGTAGAATTTGACATAAAGCACAGCCTCATGGAAATACTCGAAAACTCACAAAGGAGAAAGCACGGTCTGCATTTCACAAGCCCATCTTGTTCTCATAACAGATATGAGACAGTAAAGATCTCAATGAGTTAATAGTGGCAATACTATCTGTTAGAAAAAGTAGGGTTTGGGGGTTCAGGTGTTCTAATATCCCTTAGGGAATATATTTGAAACAAGAAAGATCCAGCTTTTCTGCCTCGTGCTGTTGGTTTCTGGAGACCACCTGTCCTCTCCATTGTTCCCATTGACAGCATCTTCAGGATGAGCACTTGGGACAGAGCACTGCGTTTACTGAGGACTCTCTCACATGGATGGGTGCTAGAATCCTCTTGCCTTTTCTTCAGGTCAAAGATTGGCTTCTTCCTTCATTCATTGTCAAAAATACCTGCAAAGTTTGCTTACTGTATGTCATGTGACAGGAAAAGCACCATCTCAGAAGGCATGGATTTTTACATAAGGATCCTTATAATTCTGCCTTCTCCAACATAGTTGCATAATGAAGCTTACTAAGAGCAATAGAAAGAAGCTTTTACTTCTGACAGATTTTGGAGACAGGACACAGTAGGCTAGGTTAGAGACAGCAGGTGGTAGTAGACACCATAATTATGGACAACTTACATCCTCTGTTCCATGAAATAAGCACAGTCTTAAAACAGTGGAATATTATATTCAAAATATATCTAAGCTGAAAACATTGTTTTAAAAATATATTCCTCATGGACTGGGTCATGTAATAATAATTCGCAGGTAATAACTGTCATTGATATATTTATGGATTGTCATTTTAGACTTTCTCCTAAAAACAGTTATTTCAGTAGCCTCTACAGATAATATTACTCCCTTCCATTCAAGCTACTAAAAGACAAGAAGTCTGAAATAGGTATGTTTTCATTTATGCAGAATGTTTACCTTTTTATCTTTATTATTTTATGTGTAGGAGTGTACTGCCTCCACGTGTATAAGTGTTTCTATGTTGTGCAATGGCTGTGCAGGTCAGAAGAGACCAACAGATGCCCTTGGCACTGGAGTGATAGCTGGTGGTTTTCTCCATGTGGGTGCTGGGAATCGAACCTGGGTACTCTGAAAGAGCAGCTAGTGCTGTTAACTGTTAAGCCATATCTTCGTATTTCCTTAAGTTGATCTCCTTTCTTCCAAGGAGTTATTTTGTGCCTCTCACAGCAAAAATGTGAAGTGAAAGGAAGAGCAATTTCTGATTTTATGTCAAACTTAGAATTTAGTGTACATGTTCCATCTTTGGTTTATGGAAAGCTAAGCTGGAATGAGTTAGAGTTTTACTTAAGAAGAATGGCTGAGCCGGGTGTGGTGGCACACACCTTTAATCCTAGCACTCGGAAGGCAGGGGCAGGCGGATCTCTGTGTGTTCAAGGTCAGCCTGGTCTTCAGAGCAAGTTCCAGGCCAGCTGGGGCTACAGGGAGACCCTGTCTCGAAAAAGACCAAAAAAAAAAAAAAAAAAAAAAAAAAAGAAATGTGGCTGGCCTAAAAGGAGAAGCTGTCCTTTCCAAAGAGCAGTCAGCCAGTAGATAGGAAAGAGGAAGAGAGGAGAGCCCACTGGTATAGCCTGGTGTATCTGCAGAGAAAGGGCAGTCAGGTACAGAAGGCAGATACACCAAGGACCTGGGCCAGAGATAAGACCACTATCAGGCACTGAGGCATCAGGCAAACTTTTCTGGGCCCAGCTTGTAACTGCTTTGATCAATATTAGGCTTCTCTAGAGAGACAGAACTGATAGAATTAATATTTATTAAAGGAAATCTATTAGATTGACCTATGTGATATGGTTTGGGTAATCCACAATTGCTGTCTCACACCCCAGAGGCTAAGAACTCCACAGTCGCTCAGTGCACAAGGCTGGATGTCCCAGAATTCCCAATCTATCTGTAAAGGCCTGGGGGATTTCTGGGAAGCTCCTGGTCTTCAGTCTGCACTGGAACCCAGAGGCTAGGTCCCCGTATTGGCAAAGGTAGGTATAGCAGGAGCATCAAGATAGATGAATTTGCTTCTGAGAGGGAAGGCAAGCAGGAAGAAAGTATCCCCACATTTAGAGTGGTTCTTCCTCCTTGACATAATCGGATCAAGTAAATCTTTCACAGAGTGCCTAGCAACTTAGCTGATTCCAGATCCAGTCAAGATAGCAACCAGGCTTAACAATCACAATCAGGAAGAGCAAAGAGTTGAGGGATGATACCATACCTCATGGGTAGCCTGTCAAGACACTTAGGTACACGTATCAATTTGAGATCACAAGAACAATGACTTTTTGCCATAAACCAGCTACCATCCTGGAAAGAAACAGAGGAATTGAAAGGATACCCAAAAGATGGTAGTTTACTTGGATCATTTACCAGAGATGGAGTTATCTCAAGGGCAAGTTTGTGGGGATGATCTGAACTGACCAGACAGGTATGAAAATGAAGTTGAATCAGTTGTTAAAGAAAAATGGAAACTTCTGGTTCTTTCCACGTTTAACTGCAATTGTTTGAACAACTAATCTCTTATTTCTATTTATTAAAATGACTTCTATTGTCTAGGATCCCTGCAGCTTACTATAGATTCTTCGAAGTACTTTCATATTCTACTCTGCTTTTCACACTCACCTGATATTCATTGTGATACTAGTTTCCAAACACACAAATGATATAAATTTTCTTTTAAAATTAGGCTTTTATAAAAAAAATTAACTCAAAAACTAGGAATTAATCCTGCATGTAAATAAAAATATCACAGAAACAAAGTTTAAGGCAGATGGTCTAAACTTTGAGAGGTGTAATTCATAGAGATTTTGCTCATTTGGGAACCTAAGAAATGTGTAAACTTCTCCAATTTCCCATCACCACAAGCAGCTCCACCAGGCTGTGTCTATTTAAAGTTTTAAAAGGCTAATTGGGTAAACCTCATACTGTTATTTTGCTAAGTAGATATGCTACCACCCAATGACTTTGTTATATCCATAGATTAATCTGTCTCTCAACTCTCACCAGAGACATTTCCTTATGCAGAAACCCAAACGTGGCCAACACACAGAGAATAAGAGGCTGCAGAGTGCTTATTCCTGAATAGGACACTGATATCAAATTTCTGGTTTCCAAGACTTGGGACTATTAAAGGGGGTGAAAAGATTTCAAGAACTAAAAGAGGTGGATGGTCGAAAGGATGCAGAATTTTCCACACAACTGATCTGTTACTCATAACAACTCACAGTAATGGGGACAGCACACATGAGTCCCACATAGGCTCAGGCCAGACAATATCTCAGCCTAGACACAAGGAAGTGGATAAGAAACCCCCAATTCCACCTGAGAAACTATTAGAAACTGATGGCTGCTGGGAGGAGGAGAGACAATTTCATTTAGGGATAAGACTCTCAACAGATTAACCAATCTCTCTCTCTCTCTCTCTCTCTCTCTCTCTCTCTTATATATATATAACTATATTATATCTATATATATCTATATATTATATATATATATTGTGTGTGTGTGTATGTGTGTGTGTACATGGACAGGAGAAAGTCCTAAAGTTGAGGCCAGCCTGGGCTACATAGCAAGACCTTGTCTCATACAACAAAAATAAGTAATACAAGTAACATCCAGAAGCATGGAAGAGAACACCCACTAAATGTGTGTTATGTGCTGGTATTTCAAATGTTCTGTTCTAATTTAATCTTCATAGCAGCTCTGCACTTGAAATGAATAGCTCCAAGGCCTTAGAGTTACAACATCAATACACATTCAGGGAGCAAATAAACAGCAACGTGGACATTTGAACCCTATGCTAAGAACTGTTAAGATTAAATGGATTCTGAATTTGTCATAGAGATTCATTTTTTAAATGTACCAAGAGGGGCATAAGGGCCTAGGTATATTTCTCAAGCAATAGTTGGGTGAGATGCCCTACAGTAGGGGAAGGGTGGGAATATTTATCCTTTAAACTGGTGAGTGGAGGAGGCAAAAAAGTAAGAGGCCTCTGAGACCCTGTTGAGCATCCATGAGCAAATGCCCAGGTAAACACTATGTAAAGATTGGCTAAGGTCAATCTTTGTGGCCATCTTGTGCCTGAACATCATGATCATTGAGGATTTTCATTCCTCACTTCTTGGGACCTTCCAGGATTCCAAGAGGAATCCCAGTCTATTAAAGATTGTTCAAAGTATCGGTTTCACTAGTGAATGCTGCCCTCTTGTGGATAAATTCAATCACTGCATATACATTCCACTCAGTACCACCTAGTGCATAACTCTTACCACAGTTTGGGACCCAAATGGTCCTTCACACCCTGCCCCTAGTCTCTAGCTGGCTAGTCCCCACCGCCACCTAATCATTTCTTAACAGTCCTCCTGTGCTTTGGGAGTACCTTTGTGCCATGCAGGAATTGAAATTATAATATCTGAAAAATAGACTTCAAGCTAAAACTAATCAGAAACTGATCAAAGGAACAATTGACAAAAGATATTACTATCATAATCATACATTCTTCAAACTCTGGTGTAGTAAATTTCATAAAAATAGTACAACAAGACTTTAGGACACAGATTAACCCTTACTCAGTAGTAGTAGGGGACTTCACTACCCCACTATCTCCTATACACAAGTCAACCAAACAAAGAATAGACACCTGAATTAGATGATATCATACATCAAATGGACCTAATAGACACCTAGAGAATAGTCTACCCAAGCATCAAGGAACACACTTTCTATTCAGCAGTCCATGGAAGTTTCTCTAAAATTGACATATACTGGAGCACAAAACAAACCTCAACAAATGCAAAAAATTGAAATAATCTGATTCATTCTATCAGACCAGGAGACAATAAAGCTTAAAATAAACACTAAAAGAAGCTCTACTAACTACATGAACTCATGGAGATTAAACAACACACTTGTGAATGATGTGAATGAATGATTCAAAGAAGAAATTTAGAAAGGAATAAAAGTATTTCTGGAACTAAATGAAATGTACAATACAATACAACCAAATCTCTGGGGCATTTTAAAAGCATTCCTAAGAGGGAAGTATAAAATTCTAAGTGCCTACATTAAAAAGTCAGAAAGAGTACAAATAAAGGACAACATTGCAACTCAAGACTCTGGAATGACAGGAACAAACAAAACCACATCCCAGCATATAAGAAGAAATAATGAAAAGCAGAGCAGAAATTAATGAAATAGAAACAAAGAGGACAACGCAAAGAGTCAATTTAAGAGCTAGTACTTTGAAAAGATAAACAAGAAGATGGAGAGATGGATCAGTGGTTAAAGGCACTGGTTGCTCTTGCAGAGGACTCAGGATTCATTCCCACCACCCACATAGTGGCTAACAAGTGTCCATAACTCCAGTTCCATGGGATTCAACAGCCTCTTCTGACCTCCACAGGCACTGCACGACATAGGTACAGCTATACACATGCAGGCAATGCATTTATACACATAAAGTGAAAATAGTAAAATATTTACAGACAATTAAATAAAGAAGGGACAAACACAATAGACTCATCCTCAGCCTAGCTAATGAAAAGAAAAAGCAACTCCAAATCAACAAAATCAGAGATAAAAAGGCAAACATCAAAACAAATACCAAAAGGATACAGAACATTATAAAGGAATACTTTTAAAATGTATACTCTATTAAATTTGTTTACAAAAAATAAATGAATATCTAAATTCATTGGAACCATGAAAGCTAAACAGTTGAGATCAATATCCTAAACAGACCCATAATGAATAAGGAAATGGAAACAGTAATACCACCCTTCTAACTAAAAGATTCTCAGACCCAGATGGATTCACAGTATAATTTTACCAGACATTTTTTTTAATTTTTTTTATTAATTTTATTTATTTCTGTATGTGTATGAATGTACTGTCTGCATGCAAGTTTGTGCACCCGTGTCGTGCAATGCCGCGGAGGTCAGAAGAGGGTCTCGGATTCCCCTGGAACTGGAGTTCTCCTGGAATTGGAGTTTCAGACGGTTCTCGGCCGCCATGTGGGTGCTGGGGATCGAACCCGGGTCCTCTGCAAGAGCGGTCGGCGCTCTTAACTGCTAGGCCATCTCTCCAGCCCCTTTACCAGACATTTTAAAAAGGTCTTCAACTAGAACTATTTAAATTATCCAAAAAGAAAGAAGCAGAAGGACAACTCCCAGCCTATGGAGCCAGCATTGTGCTAATGTAACACCAGGTAAAGATGCAGCCAAAAAAGAAAACTATAAACCCATAACCATAATCAACTCAAATGCCAAAATTCTCCACAAAATACTTGAAAATCTCATATAGACACACATCAGAAAGATCATCCACCATGATCAACTCAGCTTTATTTCAGAGATGCAGGAGTGGTTCAATATACATAAGTCAATAAATGCAATAATCATATAACTGGACTTAAGGACAAAAATCGCATGGCCATCACAATAGCTGTAGGAAAGGTCTTTGACAAAATCCAACATGCCTTCATATTTTCTGTTAATTAAAAAAATTTTATTATTTTTTATGTGTACGAGTGTACTGTCTGCATGTAGGTTGGTGCACCCGTGTCATGCAATGCCACGGAGGTCAGAAGAGGGCTTCGGATTCCCCTGGAACTGGAGTTAAAGATGGTTCTTAGCTGCCATGTGGGTTCTGGGAATTGAACCCAGCTCCTCTGCAAGAGCAGTTGGTGCTCTTAACCACTGAGCCATCTCTCCAGCCCCACATACATTCATATTAAAAGTCCTAGAGGGAATTTGAGCAGAGGGAGCATACTCAGCATAATTAAAGCTATATACAACAAACCCACAGCCATCATTCTAAATAGGGAAAAACTAGAAGCAGTCTCATTAAAATATTTTATTTTTTTATTTTATGTGTATGAGTACATTGCCTGCATGTGTGTAAGTATGCGTGTGTCATGCAATGCGTGTAGAGATTAGAAGAAAGTATCAAGTCCCCTGGACATGGAAGTACAGATGGTTGTTGACTGCCATTGGGTTTTGGAAGTTGAACCTGGGTTCTCTGCAAAAACAGACAGTGCTCTTAACCACTGAGCCATCTCTCCAGTCCCAAGAACTCCCATTAAAACCAAGAACTAGACAAGGATCACCCATCTCCATTTCTTTTTTTTTATTTTATTTATTTCTGTATGTGTAGGAATGTACTGTCTGCACGCAGGTTTGTGCACACATGTCGTGCAATGCTGTGGAGGTCAGAAGATGGTGTCAGATTCCCCTGGAACTGGAGTTCTCCTGGAATTGGAGTTTCAGACGGCTCTCGGCCACCATGTGGGTGCTGGGGATCAAACCTGGGTCCTCTGTAAGAGCAGTTGGCGCTCTTAACCACTAGGCCATCTCTTCAGCCCCTCCATTTCTATTTTAATATAGTGCTTGAAACTCTTGCTCTAGCAGTAAGACAAGAGAAGGAAATTAAAGGAGTACTAATTAGAAAAGAAGAGGTCAAGTTATTCCTATTTGCAGATGATATGATAGTATACATAAGATATCCCCCAAACTCCCGGCAGGCTACAAACTCAATCTACAAAAATCAGTAGCCTTTCTAAATACAGATAACAAACAGTCACAGAAAGAATTCATGGAAACCCTCCCATTCAAAACAGCCTCAGAACAATTTAGGAGTAAACTTAACCAAAGACATTAAAGACCTCTATAATGAAAAATATAAAAATGGACCTACCATATAATTCAGTTACACCATTCCTTGTGTATAGACACAAAGGATTTCTACGTCAGAGATGCTTGTACATCCATGTTTGTTGCTGCTCTTTTCACAATAGATAAGAAACGGAAGCAACCTAAGTGTTCCTCAGCCGATGAGTGGTAATGAAAATGTGGTACATCAGGGGCTGGAGAGATGGCCTAGTGGTTAAGAGCACCGACTGCTCTTGCAGAGGACCTGGGTTCGATCCCCAGCACCCACATGGTGGCTGAAAACCGTCTTTAACTCCAGTTCCAGGGGAATCTGACACCCTCTTCTGACCTCCGCAGCACTGCATGACATGGAGGCACAGACCTACATGCAGACAGTACATTCATACACATAAAAAATAAAATCTAATGAAAGAAAAAAAATGTGGTACATCTACACAATGGAGTTCTACCCTGAAGAAAAGAAAGATGAAATCATGAAAATTGCTGGTAAATTAGTATAACTATTGTTATACTAAGTGAAATAACACAGACTCAGAAAAACAAATGATGTATGTACTTCCTCATTTGTGGAACCCAGCACCAAATCTTTATATGCAAGTATGTATCTGGATGTAACTGCAGGAACCAGGAAAATGGAAAGGAATCAGGGAGGTGAAGGGAAAGAAGGAGCCTGAGAGAGAAGCAGTAGAAGACTGGTGTCACCAAGGGGAAGTGGGTAAAACATGGGTATTTAAATGAGAAGGGAATAAAGGGGGTTAAACAAGGAAGGTAAAGGAGAAGGAGGTCAAGCAAGGGGACCAGAGGAGACAGGTACGATCATGGGTGAAATGGGGGAAATGGAGGTACTTTAACTAGGGAGGGAGCATTAGACAGCAAGAGAAAGGGCAGAGACAAATAATGCTTAGCTGGTTTGAAAAGCCAGAGGGAAATATGTTGATTCAAATTACACATAAAATACTTCTATACCTGTGTGCATGTGTATAGCTGAAGGCTATATAACTAGAAACAGTACCAGAGAGGAGAAACTTCCCTTCAAGTTGTTGGCCACAGTAATCCAAGAGACTCCCAAAATTGCATAGACAGGCTATTGCCACAGCCTTTGATTGCCTCCCAGAACCTGAAGGGAAGACCTTATGGCTGACAAGAGAGCCTGCTTCAGACATAGGACTTAGAACAATGGAGCTGGAACTGACCTGGAAGCCACCTCCCTGAAGGCTAGCTCTTATAGTTTGGGAGGACACTGCAAGCTGCTAAGAGAGAGCATCAATCAATGGTCCAACCACAGCTTTAAGTCCTAGTAACCCACATAGCAAATTGCATTGGTGCAGTAGTGGTCATTTTAACTTGGGGGTGATCAATAGCTACCTAATCGGACTTAAAGCCCACTCAATGGGAGGGACCTTATGTGCCATACTATAAACATAGCTAAATACATATGGCTGAAGAAGTCATAGGTCTTAGAAAAACAATCCTAAAGCTGCCACATTTCTAGACAAATGTAATTTCTTTTTTTTAATTTTATTTACTTTTGTATGTGTATGAATGTACTGTCTGCATGTAGGTTTGTGTGCCCGTGTTGTGCAATGCTGGGGGGGTCAGAAGAGGGTCTTGGGTTCCCCTGGAACTAGAGTTCTCCTGGAATTGGAGTTACAGATGGTTCTTAGCTGCCATGTGGGTGCTGGGGATCAAACCCCGATCCTCTGCAAGAGCAGTTGGTGCTCTTAACCATTAGGCCATCTCTCCAGCCCCTAATTTCTTACTATATGCTAAATATGGATACTTATATTTACAGAAAAGTATGCCAGTCAGCACTCTTCAAAGAAGCTTCTTTTGCAACAGTCTATTACAGAGTTCCATAACTAGTCACATACAGAGAATAAGTGGCTGTAAAATGCCCAGCCCTAAGTGGCACATGTACCATATGACATCTACACCCAAGGCTCATAGACCATACTGGAACAAGGGATAGAGAGAATACTAATGTCTCTCTCAGCTCTCATCAATGATGCTCCCTCATGAAACAGGGCAATGAACACAAAATATCACAAATAGCTAAAGCATGGAGAATAAGTCTGCAGAGTGTGGGTCCTATATTAAATTTTCCCACCCAGGGCTCAGGGACCATTGCAGAAGATGGGGTGGAAAGATTGTAAGAGACTGGAAAGGTGTTACTTGACTCCATGGAAACAGTCTTACAAGCTCCTGTTTCAGATGTACCTACAGCAATGATGTCAGCATGCCAAAGAGCCATGCAAACCCAGAAGACAAAAACCCAACATAGAACTGTGGAAATGGGCAGTAGGCCCCAATGTTAGCCAAATAACTGTTGGTAGCAGTTTACGGTTGGGTGAGGGACAGCTGATCTTCTTTAAAGGAGTTACTCCAGATAGGCTGATTAGACCCTAGTAGATGACCTTACACTGAGGGAATTCTGGGAACCGGGATGGCAGATGTATATGCCACAGGGGTTTAACAGGAACCAGGCAGCTGAGCCTCAGGTGGCCAAGTGAGAGCTTCGGAGAGGGGCGGCTATGCAAGGCCTACAGGAGGGGCCAGCTCCCCTCAGTCAGGAGGAATTGTTTTGTGATGTATGGCCTGTGTTTGTTGACTGGGTGCTGTGGTTTGTTGTGGCTGTTGTGTTTCAAGTTGTGGCATAGAGAAAGTTTAGCATTTCCAAATCAATGAAGGCACGGACTAAGGATGGAGGCAGAGGGAATTCTTGTATTGACTCTGCTAGTGCATCTGCAGGTGGCGCTGATGGGGACTTAGCCTGTGTGCCAGAGGCCCTTTCTCTGATAGGCTTTGGGAAGCTTGCCTTCTCTTGTGGGTTTTCACCCACTAAGTGGGACACAATTATGGAGCTCAATGGGTGCTGTTTTGGCTTCCCTGGATTGGGGGTATCTGTTGCTTTCCCAGCCTTCCCAGGTGGTGGGTATTCAGAGAAATTGTGAGAGGAGCACTTCCTCTCCCATGCACTTGCCTTCTAGAGGTCTTGAAATGGGCTTGGAACCTGCCCTGCAGCTTGGGCTCTGGCCCCTAAGAGAAGCCCCAGCTTCCGCCTTCTGGCCACAGTTCAGGTAGCGAAGGTCACAGAGGCTGGGAGGACAGGCGTGCTGGTGGAGCAAGCTCAAGCCTTTTGCTGCCAGCCTTCTAAAAAGTTACATCTTTGCACAGGCCAGCTTGGGTTGTAGAGGCAACTACCCAGGAATTAGTCTACCAACATTGGCTTTCATGGAAGCTTGTGAAAAGCCAGCCACAGTCTAAATGTGTTTTTAAAAAAAATTCCTCCTTAAAAATTTTTCTGTGAATAATGTTAAATAGTGTAAAATAGTGCTTACTTCTGCTAAAGTTTCTTTTTGTCTGCTAAACTTCCCCCAAAAATCTCTTCTAGAGGCCAGTCTTCTGTGATGCAAATTGAGCTTGTTAAAGGTGCAGCTTTGGGCTGGAGAGATAGCCTAGCGGTTAAGAGCACCGACGCTCTTACAGAGGACCCGGGTTCGATCCCCAGCGCCCACATGGCGGCTAAGAACCGTCTGTAACTCCAATTCCAGGAGAACTCCAGTTCCAGGGGAATCCGAGACCCTCTTCTGACCTCCGCAGCATTGCACGACACGGGTGCACAGACCTGCATGCAGACAATACATTCATACACATACAAAAATAAATAATAAAAAAAAAATTTTAAAGGTGCAGCTTTTATTCCAATACTCAGAAGACAGACCTCTGCGAAGACTCAAGCCCAACCTTAATTGTGTACAATAATGTAACTTTCTTCCTACAGATTGATCTCACAAACTTTTTTCCTTTGTACATATGTTTGTGTATGCTTGTATGTATGTGTGCACATGCACATGTGTGTATGGTTGTATATTTAGTTTTAACCCCTATAGCTTTTTTAAAAAGGTCAACTATAATTCACTTTACATATTCAACCTATTGAATTTGGTTTATACTTTTTGATGTTAACAATCTTTAATTGGATTTATATAAATGTTAATATGCATTTTTACAATTCTAAAAAGGCTCCGAGCTGGAACTGGCCCCTCCAACTCAGATGCAGCTCTATTAATTAGTTGTCTTGGTTAAAAAATTACTGATTGTACAAATGCTGTTACAGTTAGCTACTTTTTTAAAAAAATTTATTTATTTCTGTATGTGTATGAATGTACTGTCTGCATGCAGGTTTGTGCACCCGTGTTGTGCAATGTCACAGAGGTCAGAAGAGGGTCTCGGATTCCCCTGGAACTGGAGTTCTCCTGGAATTGGAGTTTCAGATGGTTTTTGGCCACCATGTGGGTGCTGGGGATCGAACCTGGGTCCTCCACAAGAGCGGTTGACACTCTTAACTGCTAGGCCATCTCTCCAGCCCCCTACAGTTAGCTACTATATGGGTGTATGGTACCACTATCAACTACACTCCCTCAGTGCCTGAGACAAAAACTAACATTGGTTTTAGATATAATTTAAAGCATGGTTAAATGTGTATTGTAAAACATTTAACAACTAAGTAAAGCATCTTTAAAACAGGGTTTTTGTGCCAGGCCTGGAAAAACCACTTCCAAGGACTAAAAGGAAAATGATTGTTATAAACCCATTTTATAAGATTTGTATTTGAAATAAATATTATACATTTATATAGAGGTATTTCAGTAGAGATTTATACAGAAATACAAATAAGTAAAAGTTAGTGGACTTGATTTCTCTGAAGTCACAGTCTAATAAAATAATTTTAAGGACAGTTAATAATAAACAGCTTAGGTAAATTTAATGAAAATTTACACCTTAATTCCTGCCTATAGGTATTTGTAATACAACTAACTGCCTTTTTGGGATTCATGGGTCAAAAAAAGGGGGGGGGGGATACGGTTATATATTAAACATTTTTTCAAATTTTTCAGAATATACCAAGAAATACCAGCGGAGAAGCTGGCCCATCTGAACATTAAGAATCCTATTTGTAACAACTGTTTATTATGTGTCCTAATGAAGTTACCTTCCAGGTGCCACAATGTTTTAGTAAGAGACTTTCTGTATTTCTAATTGCTTGTGCTTCATTAGTAGGATTAAAAAGATTAAAAAAAAAAGAAAGTATTCCAGGACAAACTGCCAACCCATGAAAGAAAACAGCCTGAAGTGATCAGAGTCCAGAATGACATCTCCAGAGAAAGACTGTTTTGCCTCTTGCCCACTTGTGCCTCTTTTCTAAAGCCTAGAGAACAATCTGCAGAAGAGGGGGCATGGTAGAATGTAAGGGCTGTGATTTGGGTGAATTGTGGAACTACAGCAATATAGACTGGACTCCATAAATGGACTGCAGAGGACATGTTTCTATGTATGCCCCACCCCCATTCGAGAAAGCTTGCTGGGCATGTGGGGATGGACAGGACATTTACTATAAAGCTTGGGGATGTGAAGAGACCGGGACTTGCTTAACCAAACCTCCCCAAAGGGCCTAATTAAAGTCAAGAGGGGACACTCTGGCAAATGTGTGTACAACTCGCCTGGCCTTTGTAATAGGGAAAGATTGGCAAAGAGGAAGAAGATCTGACACAGAATCAGGGTTGGTTTGCATCCTGGTACCAACAGCCCCCTTGGTTGACTACCCTGGTTTCTACACTCATGGGGCCTGTTACTCTCCTGCTCCTCATCTGTGGACCGTGCATCACTAATTGTGTTGTAGCCTTTGTTAAAGGCCAGGTAGACAAGGTCCAACTTATGACCCTCCGCCTTCAATATGACCGGATCCTGAACGGGTCAGACACCCGGGCCTGAGCAACCCGTTGCTGCCCTCTAGCTGAGTCAGACCCCATATCGGGTGTAGCCACCTTAGCTCTAACTGCACACCTCTGACGAGCTCAAGAGCAGGCTCTCAAGGTTGCTGCAAGAGCTGCGCTCCAGATAGAGGTCTTCGCCAGACCAGGGAATAAAATAAAAAGGGGGAGATGAAGGGGCATAAGAGGCAACAACTCCTTAAAGAAAGTAAGGCAGATGGGCCAGGTTTGTTTACAATTGAGGGGCCCTTATCAGCTGGTCTTAAGTAAACAAGATGGGGCTAAAGGAAGTAAGGTAGGTGAGGCCAGGGTTGTTTTGAAACATTTCCGATTGGCTCTAGCTATTTGACCTTTAAGATGACTGGCTGTTCCCTTGTGGGTTTTGTCTTTATAAGCTGCTGTAGTGCTTTCAATAAATGAGATCAGCTGTGACTGACTCCCCATCTGTCTGAGTGTCTCCAGGACATGGGAGGCTGTGATGTGGGGCAGACTGCGCATCTGTCTTTCCCCTTCCATCTGGTTGCTGTGCAGGGCAGGACCCTGCACTGTGAGAGGGTGGGGAAGGAGGAGATGTATAAAGATTTAAATGTTTCAGCCAAAAAACAAAACAAAACAAACAAAAAAAAACAAGCCGGGCGTCGTGGTGCACACCTTTAATCCTAGCACTTGAGAGGCAGAGGCAGGTGGATCTCTGTGAGTTCAAGGCCAGCCTGGTCTACAGAGCAAGCTCCAGGCCAGCTGGGACTAAAGGGAGACACTGTCTCAAAAACACACACACACACATACACACACACACACACACAAAAAAAAAAAGATTTAAATGTTTTCTATGAAATAAACAAAAATTCAATTAAAATTAAAAAATAGTAAAATGAACAGAATTTCAGCCATTCTTAGAACAAAGCAAATATTAGCTTAATGAATAAGTTTTTACTCTGAATTAAAGTAATGATACTAGAGACTTGCAGTCACTGTGTACCAAGAGGCAAACAAAATATAGTGAGGACATTTGGCTTCATTTATCTTCCTCCAAGCCCAGAAAGTCACATTTGAGAGACCTACTTACAGAAGAGTGGATCCCAGGGAGGCTAATAACTGTAGTCACAGCAATCATGGAACAAAATAACCTGCCAGGGCTCATCTTCCCTGCCCATGAGTCCCAGAGCTGCCTGGTGCGGGGTTTATCTTAGCTGGACTTCTCTATTGTTTGGGTAGGGTTTCTATAATAAAAACAGTCTGGTTGTCTTAATAGAAGTTAATTTTTTCCCTGTTCTGGAACCCCCCCCCCCAGAACCCACCATCAAGGCTCACCAGGTGCTGCTTGTTCCGAGGTCATACTCTGTGTTCTTTCTGTCCTTTTCCTCTGCTCTCTCTTCCAATATCCAAATGCCCTCTTAGAAAGACACAGTCTTATTGGATTAGTGCCTCTGTGGGCCAGCCTCTTTGAAAGCTCAATCACCAAATACAGTCCCATTCCAAAGTACTGGGTTAGGGCTTCCGTGTATGACTTAGGAGGTCATGGGAAATAGTTTAGTTCATCATGTTTTTCTGTGTTTCAGAATAGGCAAATTCTTTATTGATTTATAAGGTACCAGGATGCTTTACATGTAGTTATCGGTCATTCATTCCAAGCATATAAGACGTCTTTGTAAGAAATTTAGGAAACATTGATGATGCAATCATCAATTAGATGAGATTTCTGTACTCCAAACTTTATAATATAATAGGGGACACAGTGGCTTTTGGGTTGTAAGGTGAATTCAAAGAATAAAATTCACATACCAAAGAGAGTAAGTTTTAGAGATGTTTATTATAGATTCATAGGTGGGAGCTTTCTAGAGGCAGAGAGAAGGAGGGAGGAAGAGAGAACATAGCTCCTCTACAGCAGGAAGGGTCCCAGGAAACGGGGCCCCATCTAGATGCTAGCCTAAGGCTTTTATAAAGGACTTTTTCCAAAAAATTATTTTTTATTGTTATTAAACTTTTTCCATAAGTCTTATATCATTTCTCAATCTAATCTAGAGTTATTTCCCTTTCCATGCCCCCCACCCCACCTGAGTCCCTGCACTCTGCCATACATGTCCTGCATCTTTTTCTGAGTCTTTCCAGAGTTTTTTTTTTCCAGTTCTTTTGTTGTTACTGTTATCTCCTACTTGTATTGCTGCAGTATATATACATAGTTTTATACACACACACACACACACACACACACACACACACACACACATCACTTGAATTGGAAGACTTTTTTTTCCTAAAAGATGTCATATTTTCTTTAAGGAACTGCTTGAAGGCTCCTCCTTGGCAAGCTCAAACAACCATCAACCCTGCATTTGTGTTCCACATTGGGGTCTTTCCCTCCCATAGTCCCCCAAATAAAGTCCAGTAAGCATGCGTCCTGTCTTGATCCACCTGCACTGGCCACCATGATACAGCCAAGGTAGTCCAACAATGGCAGTCCATATTCTGACAAGGCTGAATTCCCATTAGCTGCTTAGTTCACAATCTGGGTATCTCAGCAGTCCTCAGTCTACATTGGAAAGTTAAAAAGTAAAAAAGCTGTATCTCATGTCCTTGAGGAGTGCCCAAAGCAGTGGCATCCACAGAGCAGATGCACCTGCCTGTAAGAATTGAAGACAGGCCAAACAAAAGTGCTCTCTTTTTTCCTTTTTGTCTTTTTACTAAGATCTCAAGTTTTGTGTCTGCATTAGAGTTTCTCTGGTCTTATTGATTATTTTTTTCTGGTTGTACTTTCCTTCTGGATGCTTAAGGCCACACAGCCCAGATTAACCAAAGTTTTGTTTTGTTGAGGTCAGTTGAGGATCTGGTCCTCAGGGGTCTCTTGGGGTTTTTTGTGGGGGGGAGGGGGGCCCTTGCTCCTTTCAGCTCCTCGTCCACCAGTTCCATCCACATGAGGACAAAATCAGGTCTTGCTAGACCATGCTTGCTTTTCTGAAGGATGAGCAGTCTTTATATACTGGACACTGGCTGAAGTCCCCTTTGTGGCTTTCCAAGACCTCCCTGGACAGGAAGACTGGTGGCCCACCTCTAGAGGCAGGACTTTTCAAGAGATGCCCCCATGCATAATCCCCAAAGACTTGGTTGAGCTCTGAGGACAAGAAACAAAGTTATCCCCCAGATCCCTCAGCCAAATTGGTATGGAGATCAGGTATGGTCGTTAAGCACCCAGAAAGGCAAAGGACTTTTTTTTTAATATTTTTTTAATTTTTTTTAATTAATTTTATTTATTTCTGTATGTGTATGAATGTACTGCTGCATGCAAGTTTGTGCACCCGTGTCGTGCAATGCCGCGGAGGTCAGAAGAGGGTGTCGGATTCCCCTGGAACTGGAGTTCTCCTGGAATTGGAGTTTCAGACGGTTCTCGGCCGCCATGTGGGTGCTGGGGATCGAACCCAGGTCCTCTGCAAGAGCGGTCGGCGCTCTTAACCGCTAGGCCATCTCTCCAGCCCAAGGCAAAGGACTTTTAACAGAAACTGAGGTGAGGTATGGAGAGGGGGAAGAGCTGGTCAGTCTACTTTGTAGATCCAGGCTGCAGGTACTGCCTCAGTTTTGCTCATTTCTGTCATGCAGTTGCACACAGCTTTGAGGCAGAAGTGTTCTTTAGGAGACAACAGAGAAACAGAAAGCAGAACTTCCTTCTGGCAGTCCTGGCTTCCAGAAAGGACATCCTCAGAACTGTGGCTTTGGGGTCTCTGCCCTACCTAACCTATTTCTATCTGCTGTTCTTATGAACATTGGTAAACTTATTTATATATTTAAAATGAAATTCCTGTGACAGGTACAAGTACCCAGCAGCAGTAGGTTGAAACCCAGATGAATTGAAAACAACTTGCAACTGGAATAACAAATAATTCACAGTCACAAAGAGCTTTAAGAAAATGAACAATACCCAACAGAAACGTCTGGAAAAAAAATTTTTTTTACAGGTTTAAGGATTCAACATTTTTTTAATTTTTTTATTAATATTTTTTTATTTCTGTATGGTATGAATGGTACTGTCCATTGCAAGTCTGTGTGTCACTTCGGGTGTTGCATGCCCGAGGTTAGAAGAGGGTCTCGGATTCCCCTGGCCCGGAGTTCTCCTGGAATTGGAGTTCTCAGACGGGTTCCGGCCGCCATTGGTTCTGGGGATGGAACAGTCAGGCCTCACAGTTTTTTATCAACTGCTCTAACCGCTAGGCCTCTCTCCCAGTCCCAGGATTTCCACATTTTTAACGTTAAAAGTTGACATGAAGTAAAAAGAAAACAACTTACTGTTCTTTTTTTTTCTTTTCTTTGGAATATGAATAACATATTTTACACCTATTATTGGTAATTCACAGTTGCTATAAGTGTAGGTCAATTCTAGAGCCCACTTAAGAGATTCACATTAATATAGCACAGCTGCTTTCGGATACATTGAAATATAATAAAGTTGCTCGTTTCCCTGCCACTGGGATTTGGTGTTAGCTATCACAATATGAGGGAAACCATTTGCCTTTTTTTTTTAAAAAATGGAATATTTTATTTTTGTATTTGTTTTTTTTTTTTTTTTCTCTTGGTTATTCCATTTTCTTTTTTTAATTCTATTTTTTTATTTTAAGGCTTCTAAATATAATGACAAGTTGTTTGCAGATAACATTGATGTTACTCAGTATGTCATTACAATTAGGTATTGGTACATTTTTTTCTTTCATTTTTTTTTATTCCAAATTTTGAACAACCAAGGTTCCCATAGACCAGTTGGAGAAGCTTGTATGCAAGGCATGTGATCAATCAGGAGTCCAGACTATATCTCATTGATTCACCCTAATCTCTCCACAGCCCTTACAATCTCCACGCCTCTCTTTCCGCAGTTGTTCCCTGGGCTTTGGGAAAGGGGGCACAAGTGGTGAGAATGAAAAAACAGTCTAACTTTCCTGTGAGTTTGTCATTTTGGACCCAGTCTGTTAGGTTGTTTTCCCTTCATGATTTGACCGCTTTCCCTGATACCCTTTTTTAGTCATACATACAAAGCACCGCTCTTGGATGTACAGGCATTTACGCAGTACCACTTAATATGTCTAAGCTAAGCTGTGGAGCCAGATGTTGGATGGTAGCTTATCTGCCAAATGTGGTTTCTCTACAAAGTGTGACAAGTTCTTATTGTGGCTTATAACATCGCCTAACCACTAGAGGACATAACGCTTGGCATCCGCTTGTGGGTTATCTCCAAGGAGAGAGCTAAAGCCAAATAGTTTGGGATATAATATAGACACTTTGGCTGCCCTGTTGCACAGTACTCTCCAGGCAGTTGAGTTCGCTGATATTGACGGAGGAGGTTCTTGCTTTCTTGTGGGAGACCAACATTTTGCTGTACTTGCTTTAGTGGCCTTGGTATGCTCTCTAGCTATTCAGAGGCCAGTTGTATTCTAGCAAGGCTGATTGTCTCATATAATTTTTCATGCTCCCTCGGTCTTCGACAATAGGGACTTACTGCCTTTCTACTTGCTATATCCCACTATAGGCAAAAGGCCTTTATACATTGGGGGGGGGCCGGTTTGAATCCCCTAGCCAAACATCTCCTAGGCAGAATAAATTCATTGCTGATGTCAGCGCTTTCCTGTAGTAATATATTTGGCTTAATTACACAACTTATAAACACTTTACTATTGAATTTGGCTCTAGATAGAGAAATATCCTTTCACAGTTCCTATGCCTATCAATCAGTTAATACGTTATGCCTGTTTTATAGGAAATTACCACTGTAACAATTGGCTCTAGTTTACAGTTAGGGAGTGATTTCATTACCATCGTGCTTTTCTTTTTCCTAAAAAAGGGGAGAGGTAGGAAGGTTTCTCAGCATCTGGAAGGTAAACTTCATTAGGGCCCATTATAAACAGTCAACCCCAATATTATTCAGAGAGATGCTCAGTGTCCGTGACTCAGGTAGTCTGAGGTTCCTCCTTCCTTAATGTTCAGATGGGTCAACCTCTCTGCTGGCATTCCCCAGTTCATCCTGCACAGCCATAAGTTGTATGTTTTCAGGCATTTAGATTGGTGATTTTTACCTGTGGGAACAACATCTGGAAAATTTTAACCAATAGTAAACACGAAGTATGATAAAAAAACCAAAACGTATAAGGCTGGAGATGGCTCGGGGCTAAGAAGAGTTGCTCCTCTTCCAGAGGAGGAGTTCAAGTGGCTCACACCTGCCTTAACTCCAGTTTCAGGGGATCTGATGCCCCCTTCTGGCCTCCCTGGACCATGCATGTGCATAGACACAAGTATAGACACACACACACACACACACACACACACATGAAGATAATAAAGTATATCCTTAAAAAACACTGTATGATAAATACAGTGAAAAGATGGTATTGTCAACCATTGAGACAAGAAATGGAATTCAACACAAATACATAATTGATTATCACCTAGGAAAATTAAAAAATATTAGAAATCGCTGTTTTCAATGAGTATTGGAGGTCTGTAGCTTGGGACAACTTTCTAAAGAAGCATTTGATAATATACGTCAATACATGGCATAGGAATGTCCTTGAAAACTCCAGCATGTTGTGTAACTTGGCAAAATACATAATGAAAACTGCACAAAATACTCACTGAATATGCATTTAGTATTTCAACTATCCATTTATTGCAAACAAATGGAAACTGAAAATATTTGCCAATAGGGAACACTGATAAATCAAATTTTAAAACAAACATGACCAAATTTTTTATTTATTCTTTTGTTGTTATTGTTGAGACAGCTGGAGCTGCCTGTAGCTCCAGCTGGCCTAGAACTCACTATATAGACCATGTCAGCCTTGATTTCACAGAGATCTGCCTGCTTCTGCCTCCCAAGTGCTGGGATTAAAGCCCTGTGCCACCACACCAGGATTACATTTATTCTTATTATATGAGCTTTAAAATTTGGGCTCCTTGAGGAATTTACCCAGTGTGTCTAGATTGTTAAATGAATTGTGTCACATATTTGTTTTATTTATTTATTTATTTATTTATTTATTTTTGGTCTTTTTGAGACAAGGTCTCCCTGTAGCCCCAGCTGGCCTGGAACTCCCTCTGTAGACCAGGCTGACCTTGAACTCATAAAGATCCACCTGCCTCTGCCTCCCAAGTGCTGGGATTAAAGGCATGCACCACCATGCCTGGCGTGTCACATATTTGTAATGTACTTTTTAAATTTTATTTATTTTTTATGTGTATGAATGTACTGTCTGCATGTAGGTTTATGCACCCGTGTCGTGCAGTGCCTCGGAGGTCAGAAGAGGGTATCGGATTCCCCTGGAACTGGAATTAAAGACAGTTCTCAGCCACCATGTGGGTGCTGGGGATCGAACCCGGGTCCTCTGTAAGAGCAGTCGGTGCTCTTAGCTGCTAGGCCATCTCTCCAGCCCCATAATGTACCTTTATTATCTATATAGTTCTTCAGGGTTTGTGGTGCTGCTTCCTCTTCTATTTACGTTTTCCTGATTAGCCTAGCTCTCAATTACTTCAATAATGTTTTAGAAGACTGGCTTTTCGTTTCCTTAGGGTTTTTCTCCCTTTCTAGTAAACCTCTATTCTAAACTGCTTCAATTTCTCTGTTATCCTTGTTTCTTCTTTCCTAATTACTTTGCGATAATTTACTGGTCAGTTCTGACTTCTTACTATAGCTGTCCTTCATGGTGTGTGTCTCTTGACTCATGGGACATTGATTTCTTTCCTTTTGACTGCAAGTTTGCATTCTTTACAATGTAATCTTTGGGAATTTGTTAAGGCTTCTGTTAAAATTGTGTTCATTTAGGGAAGATTAGTGTATATTTGTTCTGTGCTTCTGGGGTACCATCAACCAAGAATCACAGATTCTCTGCTCCTGAAATGTGTTTTTTAAGTACTAATTCATAGATTGAGTACACTTGGCCCTCAATGCTAGCAAAAGTAGGTGAAGGTAAGTTCTCTCCATGGTTTCTTCTGTGCTATAAGTAGGTCTTCTTTATTTACCATAAGAATGTGTCATTGAAGTCTTGGCCTTGGTGGGTTGATGGTTTACCTTCATTGTCCACTTGCCTATATTTAGAATCATTATGGAAACACACTTCTGAGTGTGCCTGTGGGGTATTTCCAGAAAGGATTAATGGAAGAGAGAAGGCCCTATGCTCTGGGAACCTAAAGTAAATAAAGGAGAGAGTGAGCTGAGCACCAGCATTCACCTCTCTGCGTCCTGACCGGGGGTGCAGTGTCAGCAGCTCCCTCACACACCTGCTGCCACAGGTTTCCACATCATGGACTGTACCCTCAAACTGTAAGGTCCAAATAACCCTTTCCTTCCTTGAATTGCTTTCAGGGGTTTTGTCACAGCAAGAAAGGTAAGCGATATGGTGTGTACTTCCTGGGGACTTACCATCTTGAATTGGTTTTGAACATTTCCTGCTCTCTCTGGAACTGAGCCCTACCATCAAATGGAAGTTCCTAGGAGCAGGGCTTGACAGATTCCCTAAATAAAATCTCAAACAAGCATCTGCTTAGTTCACTTAATTTGGTGTTTCTACAGAATCATTAGCATCTTGCAAAATTAACAATTGATTTAAAAGAAGAGAACTTTATTAACATATTTAGTGGAAATATGAAGTTATTTTTCTTGGCAAGATCCTTTGAATGTGTGTTATTTAACACTGAGGAAACAGCCTCTCTCGCCATGCTTCCTCCTCTCTTTCACCATTGTCAACCCTGTATGGCTTTTAATTGCATGTCTTTGATGTGATTGCTTTATGTCTCACAATTATCAGAATTGCAGACAGGAAGACAGGACAGGACAGTAAGCAGAAAAAGCTGGTTCTATTTTAGTATCTTTCTGTTTATTAGGCACATATTTGTTTTTCTGGGAGACTTGTGCTGACAATTCTAGAAAAGTTAAGAGAAAAGTAAGATGTGAGCACACTGCACTGTGAGTTCTGGGTTCTTTACGACAGAAGAATGAGAAATGGCTATCGTAGGGAACTAGAAAGTATCTTCCCCAGTCTAAAATCATCACAATAAAAATTATAGAGATGTAGTTTCTTTATTCTAGGTCACACACAGTGTCAAATTAGATGTGAAGAATATAGGCAGATGATAGACAGTAAAATCAGAACTTCTGTTCCTCGCGGTGTTAATAGCGTTAACACTGTGAGCATTTTGGGTCAGATGATGTTTTCTTGAAGGAAATGCACAGGGCAGTGCAAATTGCTGAGCAGCACCCTGGGTTCTCCTGAAGTGAATAGGGCACTGACAGCTTTTTGAATAGGAAACAAAGCCAAAAGAAAATAGCAACAAACAGCCCTTAGTCTATACAATACACATGACCATACCCTGCTATAACATTTTATTTTAAATTATGCTTTGAAGTTGGGAATAGATTCTTATGTTAGGCAAAAATTTCTGTTAAATATTCTCAAAGTCCCTGAAGGTTGTAAAAATTCCTGTTCTTGCCATGGGAGGAATATACACGGCAGCAGCGCCCATGAAAGCATCTTCAAGAGCCACTTGGATCCCAGCTCTTCCAGGCCTAAGCCATCCTCCTAGATAAAACATTTGCCCCCATCTAACAGCAGAGGGCAGCAAAGCCCACGTTCCGATGGCAGAGGTACCATGGCCAGGGATTGCTAGCATTATGGTCTTTTCAGGAAACCTTTCTTATTGAGCGCTGAAATCAAGTCCATTTTCACTTTGGAGTGAAGATTATAAGTATTTAGTAAAGAAAAAAAAATCCCTTCAGGTATTGAGAATAATGCATCCCGAAAGAAACCCCAGGAGCCCCAGGCAAGAGCAAGCCCAGGGAATGCAACTGAGCTCTCCCACCAAAGCTCCTCTGAGCCAGGAGTATCCTGGCTTCTGCTTGAAGAGAGGCTGTAGTGCCTGTGCACTTCTCCAGCTTCTCTTCAGTTCCTTTGTTCCCCACCCTCCACCCCCATGACCGGCCAGAGTTCCAGAGGAAGGAAATGTGAGTCTTCAAAGGCTTTCCAGAAAAGAGGAACCTCCTGCTAGGGGTGCCTTAGCATAATGAGTTTGCATGGTGTTCTAGTTTCATTCTGTTGCTATAACTCTGACCACAAGCAACTTGGAGATATTTGGCTTACACTTTCAGGTCACAAACAATCAATGAGGAACTTGGGGTAAGAACTCAAGGCCTGAACCCTGGAGGGAGAAACCATGGAGAAATATTGCTTGCTAATGCTCCCCAAAACTCATGCTTAGCTAGCTTTCTAATACACCCAGAACCAACTAGTGCAGCTGAGGTGGTTTGAATGAGTGTCCTCCATAGGCTTTAAGTATTCAGACATTTTGTCTCCAGTTGGTGGCACTGTTCTTGGAGGTCTTAGAAGGTGTGGCCGTGCTAGAGGAAGTATGTCACTGGGAGCAGGCTTAGTGAGTTTAACAAGCCTCGTGGTCTCCAGTCTCTCCCTCTCTGCTTCCTGTGCTCTTTGCGAGATGTGACCGTCGGCTTGCTGCTCCAGATCCAGCCGCCATGCCTCCCACCACAATGGACTCTAATTCCCTGGAACCATCAATTGTAAGCTCAAATAAACTCTTCCTTTTATAAGTTCCTTGGTCATGGTATTTTATCACAGCAACAGAAAAGAGACTAATACAGTTATTTGGTACCAGAGACTGGGCCGTTGGCTGTGAAGAACCTGACCATGTGGATGTTTGGAGAAATGTGGAAGACTTTGGAACTTTGGGCTAGAAAGGCTGTTGACTACTGTAAGCAGAGCTTAAAGGGCCATTCTAATGGAGGCCTGGAAGAAAGCATTGCTGCAAAAGATGTGGTTCCAGAGGAAAATAAAGACTTAGGCAGCAACTGGAATATTTTGATAAAGAGTCTGCAGCAGTTTGCCCACAGCCCAAATGCTTGCCTGATGTTAAGTTGAAAAGCAATGGACTGATGTCTTTGGCGGAGGACATTTCAAGACAGCCAAATGTAGAAATGGTGGCATGGCTTTGAATGGTGAATATTATACATATCTACAGTGAAAAAGAGCAAATGGGGCAGAAGGAAATGCAGAATGTACAGTTTGGATATGAAAAGTACACTAGGAAGGTCAAAGGTGTGGCCAAGGCATGTGAAGGAGAGGCTCCCTTTCATAAGGAGACTAAAGTGATTAAGGAGAGGCCTGGAGATTTACAAGTAAACAATGGGAAAGGTGAGATTAAAGTGATTAAGGAGAGGCCTCAAGATTTACAAGTAAACAACAGAATCAATACCTTCAGGGCAAGACCACACCCAGCTAATCCTCCAACAAGTCCAGGTCAGAGAAAAATTGCAAACGTGGTTAAAGTAGGAGAGAGTCCATTCCTAACTTGCAGCCAGATTTGGCAATTTCATTCACGTGGTGCTGGCTTTAGAGGCATGAAGTTTGCAAGAGTGAAGTGGTCATCAATTCTTCCTCCATGGTTTCAGAGAGCCACAGAGGCCAGGCTGAGTGCAGCAGGGGCATCCCTGAATAAAGAAGGCCCTGATAGGCCATTGCATGAAGCTGTGAATGTGAAGCCTGGTTGGCAGCAGAGACCCCAAGAAGACATTCGAGATGCCAGACCTGTGAGATATTTGCCAAGGAGAGCTGCATACAGGGAGTGGTACCAGCCTAAGAAAGAGATGTATGTTGCAAGCAAAGCTGGAAGAGCTGAGCCATCTAAGCCCTTTGGAAGTCAAGTCCCAGAAGTTGCACATGGAGCTACTGGACTTGGTGTTTGCCCTGCTGGTTTTCGGTCTTGTTTTGGTCCAGTATTTCCTCACTATGCCTCTATTCCTCCCTTTTGGAATGGGAATGTGTATTCGGTTCCACTGTACATTGGGAGTATGTAATTTGTCTTTTGATTTTACAGGAGCTTACAGTTAGGAGATTGGCCTGAGTCTCAGAAGAGACTTTGGACTGTAGACTTTTGAATGGCATTGAAACTGGTAAAGACTATGGGGACTTTTAAGGATGGACTAAATGCATTTTGCATTTTATATGGTCAGGAGCCTATGGGAGCCAGGGATTGGAATGTGGTGGTTTGAATGAGTGTCCCCCATAGGCTTTCAGTATTCAGACATTTTGTCTCCAGTTGGTGGCACTGTTTTTGGAGGTCTTAGAAGGTGTGGCCGTGCTAGAGGAAGTACGTTATTGGGGGCAGGCTTAGTGAGTTTAACAAGCCTCATGGTCTCCAGTCACCCTCTCTCTGCTTCCTGTGCTCTTTGCGAGATGTGACCCTCGGCTTGCTGCTCCAGATCCAGCCATCATGCCTCCCGCCACAATGGACTCTAATTCCCTGGAACTGTCAATTGTAAGCTCAAATAAACTCTTCCTTTTATAAGTTCCTTGGTCATGGTATTTTATCATAGCAACAGAAAAGTGACCAATACAGCAGCCCACAGAGGAATGGGCCCTCCTGCATCAATTAAAACAATCAAGACAATCTCTTACAGATATGGTCATGACCAACCTGATAAAGACAATTTCTCAATCAACACCTTCTTAAAAAGGCCAGCTGGGACTAAAGGGAGACTTTGTCTCAAAAAGCCAAAAAAAGAAAGACAGCTGGTTCAAGGCTGTGTCATGTTGATAATGATAACCAGTACACCCGGATAGTTAGGTTTGTCCCCAGCTACCTTACCTTTCTTTATTTCTTTTGCAAAGTACGTATTTTAATCTAATGCAATGTATATATTTTAATCTAGTTACATTTTCAAAACTATAATTGGTATACAAAATATGACTTATTTACTAATATTAAGAAGAATAATTTCTATTATTAGTTCAAGCAATTATCTTACTTTTCTGTGGAGGAATATAATAGTTAACAACAGTCAACATCTTTTTCAAAACTCATACCTTTGTTTTATTTTTCTTTTTATTTATTTATTTATTTATTTTTATTTATTTATTTATTTATTTATTTTTTTTGGTCTTTTTGAGACAGGGTCTCCCTGTAGCCTCAGCTGTCCTGGAACTCACTCTGTAGACCATGCTGGCCTTGAACTCACAAAGATCTGCCTGCCTCTGCCTCCCAAGTGCTAGGATTAAAGGAGTGCACCACCACCCCTGGCTTATTTTTACTTTTTTGGCTAGATTCCCAGTGCTGGGATTACCAGAGCCCACAACTGTGTCTGGCTTTAAAATAACAAAAATAGCTTCCCAGGGGATCAAACTGAAGTCCCAGTGCTTACAAAAGCAAGCACTTCTCTGACTAAGCTATTTCCCTGGTCTACTGGCCTCATATTTGGCTTCCTACATAAAGATGACTACAGCCTTGTCGTTTTTGAAGACGGCCTCTGCCTTTGGAGGTCTTTAATTTGTAATGATATACATGGTGTCTACATTTGAGGATTTGTCTTAGTTTTTGAGCTGCCTAGATCAGTGCTCTGATCTCCTCCATTGATTTTGAAACAGTCTAGGCACTTAGTATTTTAAGTTTTTTTTTTTTTTTTTTTTTTTTTTTTTTTTTACTTCCTCCTTTCTTTCTCATTGAAAGGCTTCTCCATGGAAGCAATAAACCAGATTAGCCCAATTAAAATATAAAAGCAGGATTTAATGGGAAAAGATCCCTCCTGGGAGTGTTCACCTACCTCACAGGCCAAGGTTAAGTCACACCCAGAGCTGGGGTAGTGGCTTTTTAAAGGGGAAGGTGGTGACGCGCTGGCAAAGTACAGAGGTATTGTCCTATTAGGTTGGTTTTAGGGCCCTGTAGGTGGGTCTTAGGTCCAGTGGTCATTTTAGAACCTGGAACTAGGTGTTGGCTTTATCCCGTATCTTGTATGGGGTTTGTAAGCAGCAGCTCCTGGCTGGAAGGGAACAGGGACTTCCCTGTCCATGCCATTTTGGGCTTTTGTCCCAGACCTCCAGCCTAACACTCATTACCTGCTTTGACACTCTTGGGAGGACCACATTTCTTATTTATTTTTTCATTATTTTGTCTTTGCGTTCTGGTTTGGTACACCCTCAAGCTCAACGACTCTTTGTTCAGTGTGTCCAGACTACTGAAGAGCCCAGGAAAGGCACTTTCTTTGTAAATATGTTACAGTGTTTTCCCCTAAGCTTTCCCGTACTTTCTTGGACATTTCTAAACTTATTATAGTCACCAGTTGGTCTCTCTAGAGTGCTCAGCGTATTAATGCCACTTTTCTTAAAAGCCCCCATGATCATTCCTATAGCTGTTTTGTTTCCGAGTTCTCTGTTTGCTTCATCTTTTAAACTGTGTTTCTCCCTTCCTTTCAGCATGCCCTCTTGCAAAGGGGCATGAGGCATTTGGTAATAGGAAACATTCCCTTCCAGGTTCACAGTGAGCTTTCACGTTTGCTTATTGGGGAACTGCAGTGTGTATCATTTGCTATTGCTTCTGGCTCCAGAAGCTTTGACATCTTTTCTTATTCACCTTCTGCACTTATTTTTTTTTTTTCCTACTCCATTGTTGTCTTGGGATTTTCCTAAGAATATTTTCATTTGCACATTCTGTTTTGCTCCTATCTTGCTGTAGATATTGGTGTGGTGCTAAGCTGTTAGAGAAAGCATTTCTCTTTATGATTAAATTGCAGTCTTATTATGAGTTTGAGTTCACAGACTATAAACACCAGAAGCATTCCTTAGCCTAGTCTTCCTGCCTCATCTTCCTGTCTGCTTTGCAAGGAAGAAGACTACATAACCTTTCTTCCAGGTCTCCTAAATTGACTCCCTCAGGGGCTAGATTATTATCATGGAAAATTCTTTGAGTCTATTTCAATAAGGTTTAATTTCCCCTAGATAGATTTTTTTTCACTTTTTTTCCTTCACCCTACCTACAAAAGGAGGGATTTTTCTCTGTGAGATCCCATCTGGGTGTGGTGTCATCTAGGATGGGCTGTCCTTGGAGCATTTCAATGTCAGGCTAATATGAACTCCCATTCAAAGTTCCCTCCAAATTCTCATTTCTCATTTCCCTCCAGTTCCTGGTGACCTTAGTTTCTGCTTCTGTACAAACTTCAGTCATAGCTCTGTATTTCCAGATTTCGAAATGGCAGGGGACTTTGTGATCTCAGTTCGCTAATGAATACAAGAAATATTAATTGATTTTTCTTGGCCTTTTTTTCTTGTTGTCAGGTTGAGTGTGTTGACTTAAAAGCTCTTTACATGCTGAAACTAGAATCAGAATCCTTGTTTTTATTACTCATTCTGGTCCTTTCTTTTAAGTGGAGTAGTCAAATTATTTATAATTAATGTACACATCAGTGTAGTTAAGTTGAAAACTACCTACCATATTCCTGTTCTTTTACATTTAAGCCACCTATCTACTTTTTTCTTTTCTTTCTTTTAAATTTAATTTTTAAACTCTGTCCCTGTCTTATTTTTATCTATATTTTGTAGTTTTATTTTTATTAGTGCTTGCTTTAGGCATTAGTATATTGATACTGTTAGGTCCAGGCTTCCCAGAATCCCAAGGGGCACACAGGTGCCCACTTCCTCCAGAAGTTGTCAATCTTCTGACCCCTTCCCCTGTACCTGAGGCCCCGCCCCATGAGTATAAATGGGTGGACCCCATCTGCCATCTCTCTCTCTCTCTCTCTCTCTCTCTCTCTCTCTCTCTCTTTCTCTCTCTCTCTGCCTCTCTCTGCCTCTCTGCCTCCCTCTTTCTGTCCTGCTCCTCTTTCTGCCCCTGCCCCCTGCCATGCTGTCCAGTTCCACCACGTGTCCGCAGGAGGCTCACGCTGGAAGTCCCACATAGAAGTGAAGCATGATCTTGGAATGACCTAAGCCTCATGTGCCTTTTATTGGGGTTCATGCTTTTTTATAACCTAACAGATACACAATTCATTACATGTGCATTAGCTATGTTTTGTTGCCATTATAAAATACCCTGAGAAGAGCAAGGTAAGGGAGAAAGGGTTTACTCTGACTCACAGAATAGAGTCCATCATGACAGGGGTGGGGGCACAGCACAGAAGCTTGAGGCCGCTTCTTAACCATCACAACTTGATAACTTGAGCTGTTTTATGCCTTCCCTTGCTCTTGCAATGTAGCTACATTTCTTTTTCTCCATTTTCTTCTTCAGGGCTTCTCTTGGGAAGACAGACATACCAAGAGTTCTACTTTATTCCTGTCTTAAGTGCTTCTAATCAATCAAGCTGGCGCATAACTTTATCTTTTCAATATCTTTTCTGTTGATTATATAATCAGCCAATTTCATCTTTTTTTTTTTTGGTTAGTATAAAAAAAAATCCTGCTTTGGGGCTGGAGAGATAGCCTAGCGGTTAAGAGCGCCGACCGCTCTTACAGAGGACGCCGGTTCGATCCCCAGCACCCACATGGCGGCTAAGAACCGTCTGAAACTCCAATTCCAGGAGAACTCCAGTTCCAGGGGAATCCGATACCCTCTTCTGACCTCCGCGGCGTTGCATGACACGGGTGCACAAACTTGCATGCAGACAGTACATTCATACACATACAGAAATAAATAAAATAAATAAAAAAATAATCCTGCTTCTCTATGTATGTGAGTTCATGTGAATCAGGGACATTTGGGATCTTTCCATCAGAGTAAACAGACCATCTTCTAGTTTCTTGCTGACTTCTTTATTATTCAATAAGTTCTCTCAATTCAATAAGGTTGGAGAATGTAAGTCATATACTGATCATATATAAATTCTTAAATTATTTTTATTATACATTGAGGCATTTTTATTTTTTAGAATCTCATCCATGAATGTGGTATTTGCATTATTTCCATCCTTCCCAGTTGCCCTCCAACTCTCCCTGTGTCCCCTCTCTCAATTTCTTGTCTTCCTTTTAAATTATATACACACATAAACACACACACACACACACACACACTGCACTGAGTTCATTTAGTGATGCTCATGTGTACCAGTGTTTAGGGCTGCCCACTTAGGATTAGATAACTTCTCAGAAAGCTAGTCCCTGGACAAAACTTATTCTCCTTCAGTGTCCATTGATTACTATAGATCTTCATCTTGAGATGGGACCCTATGAAATCTCCGCATCCACCTTGGCTTTCTACCTGGTTTTGTCATTATACAGATCTTGGGAGTCTATATACTATGGAGATTTCATTGATATAGCTTTCCCACCATGTCTGTAATACATTGACTAGCAGGAGGCATCTTGATCCTCTGGCTTTTACATTCTTTCCCACTGGGTCTTCCTTGATATTTACTGAGCCTTAGGTGTAGAGGTTGTACTGTAGATGTATCACTTAAGGATGGGGACCTCACAGTCATTCATTCTCTGCATTTGACATAGCTTGTGTAGTTGTCTCCATCTGTTGCAAAAAGAAGCTTCTTTAATGAGTGAAGAAAGGTCTGTAAATATAAGGATACATACTTAGAATACAGTAAGAAATTGTGTTGCTCTACAGAAGTGAAGGAAGTAGGTTCTTCTCTAGGGCCTATGACCTCTCCAGCCACGTGAGCTTGTCTATAGTTACAGTACCAGGCATGAGTTCCATCCCATTGAGTACGCCTTAAGATCAATTAGGCAACTGTTGATTACCCCCAAGAAAAGGTGCCACTACTCCACCAATAGAGAACATTTGCTGGGCAGTCATTGGTCATTTTGTGGTCTGTAGGCTTTATGGCTGGGAAGGATCATTGATTGCTTTTCTCCCTTGCCAGCTTGCATAGCATATCTTCTGACACTATGAGAGCTAGTCCTCAGAGAGGAAGCCTCCAGGTCAGTTCCATCCTGATTGTTCAAAGTCCTATGTCTTTAAGTATGCTGTGTCTTCAGCAATAGGGTCTTAACTTCAAGTTCTGGAAGGCAATCAAGGATTGTGGCAATAATAGCCTGTATTATTTGAGAAGTCTCTTGGACTCCCTGACCAACATCTTAAAGGGAGGTTTTCTTTGGTTAGCACTGTGTTTTTTATCATATAGCCTTCAGGTACATGAATGTACTCACATTTACATGTGTATTTTTCAGTGGCCTTATTAAATATTACACTTCTCTTTGGCTTTTCATACTACCTAACATTATTTATTTCCTTTTCCTCTCCCTCCATAGAGTCTCCCTCTTCCTTCCCCAGTTAAAATAGTCACCATTTAGTCACCATTTCCCCATCCCCCACTTGATCACTCCTATCTCCTACTATCTTCCTCTATTGAACTTCTCCTTGGTTTCTTTCCATTTTCCAGGCTTCTATGGTTACATTTCTTCCACCAGGATGTACTTAATGAGTAAAGAGCCCCCCACACACACCCATGGCGCCACCAAATCTTCCTCAGTCCCTATGAATCAATAACAAAATGCCAAGACTGGAAAATTCCCCACTTGCAATTTTCCCCTTTAAAAACCCCAAATTCCCCTGGACCCATGGCTACTCTTTCCTCTCTGCTACATAGGACAGGATAGCAACCCAAGCTTGAGCCTAAATAAAGACTCTTTGTACTTACATCAGAGCCACATGTCCTAGTGGTCTTTTGGGGTCCCAATGATCTGGGCATAACAATATACATACTCATATCTAAGGATTTGGAGTTTGGATCCACAAATGTGTATGAAACACTTGCACACTCGTAGGAAACACTTGTATAAAGCCGCAGCAACAAAGCACCTTTCGCTCGTTCTTCTCAATGCGGTTTATTCAGGCACACCTTTTTCTCCTTTTCCAAGCTTCTCCCTCTAAGCCTCAGGTCTTTCCCTCTAAGCCTTCTTCCTACTCCAAGCCTTCTCCTTCCTCAGGCAAGCAAGCTTCTCTCCTAAGACTAGAAAGGAGAGAGAGTCCCTCTATCTAGAAAGTCCCTCTATTTATCCACCTTCCCAGCCCAGGTTGCATGGCCTTAGTCTATTGGTATCATCTGGCCTGATCTTGTATACAGGATGCACCTGCACAGCTCAAATGGTGAGCATGGCTTTACTTAGAGGTAGGAGGGAATCAGGTGTTAGTCATAAGACTCAAGTGTTAGTCATAAGATTTTGCTAAAGTCTCGGGTGCCTTCTTAGAACTGTCGCCACACCCGCTCCCCACACAAATGAGAGAAAATATGCATCACTTTTCTGATTCTGGGCTACCTGACTTACTATAACAGTTTCTAGTTCCATCCATTTACCTGAAAGTTTCATTATTTATTTCATTTTTCATTACTACTGAATCTTCACTGTGTAAATGTACCACATTTTCATTATCCATTCATCAGTTGAGGGACATTTACTTTGTTTCAAATTCCTAGCTATTGTGACAAGAGTAGCAGAAAGATAGCTAAACAAATGTCTCTGTAATAGGATATTGAGTCTTTAAGTATATGCCAAGGAGTGGTATAGCTGGATCATACAATTTTTAAGAGTTCCATACTGACTTCTACAAGTGGAGGTACCAGTTTGCTATGCCAACAGCAATAAATGAGGGTTCCCCTTTCCTCAAATATTCACCAGCATTTCTGGCCATTTGTTTTCCTTGATTTTAGCCATTCTGACTAGGATAAAGTGAACTTTTAAAGTAGCTTTAATTTGCATTTCCTTAATTGCTAAGGATGCTGAACCTTCTTCAAGGTATTTCTTAGCTATTTTCTTTTGAAAATTCTGTTCAGATCCATAGCCCATTTTGTATTTAGGTCATACGTTTTCTTGATTCTTTGTCTCTTGAGTTCTTTCTATATTCTGAAAATGAATCCTCTCTCAGATGTACAGTTAGCAAAATTCTTTGCTACTGCTGTGTGCTTCCTCCTTATGACTGGTTGTTTCCTGTGCTTTCAGAAACTTTTCAGTTAAATGAGGGCCCATTTGTCAGTTGTTGGCCTTAATTCCTGAATGAATGAAGCCCTATTTAGAAAGTCTTTCCCTACACCTATGTCTTCTATGATACTGCCTATGTTTTCTTGTAACAGTTTCAGCATTTTTGGGTTTCACATTGAGGTCTTTGATCCATTTGGGGTTAATTTTTGTGCAGGTGATAGACATGGGCCTAATTTCATTCTTCTATAGGGAGAGATCCAGTTTTTCTAGGCACCATTTATTGAAGACACTCATTCCTCTCACTTGCATTTTTGGCATCTTTGTCAAATATAAGGGGCCATAATTGTGTACATTTATGTTTGGGCCTTCTGTTTTGTTCTATTGATCTGAATATCTCTTTCTTTTTGCCAATATCATGTTATTTTTATTACTGTAGCTCTGCAAAATAGGTTGAAATTTGGTATGTTAATCTCTCCAGGTATGTTAATTTCTCTGTTGCTCAAAATTACTTTGGCCATCTGGAGTCTTTTATGGTTCTATATGAATTTTAGGATTTTTTTTTCTATTTATGTTGGAAAATATCATGAGGAATTTTATTGGGATTGCATTTAATTTATAAATTGCTTTTGATGGATAGTCCTTTTCACATTAATCCCACCAACCCATGAGTATAGAAGGTCTTTCCATCCTCTAGTGTCTTCCTCAATCTATTTTTTCAAAGGTTAAAATTTTAATTGTAACCAGGTGTGGTATTGTATACCTTTAATCCCAGCACTCAGGAGGCAGAGGCAGACAGATCTCTGTGAGCTCAAGGCCAGCCTAGTCTACATAGTGAGTTCCAGGCCAGCTGTGCTATAGGGAGACCTTGTCAAATAAATGCTATAAATAAATAAATAAATAAATAAATAAATAAATAAATAAATTATTATAACAGTCTTTTTTTCTCTTTTATTTGTTTATTTTTAAGGGATTCTATAATAGCACAGTTATTTTCAGATAACATTGACGTTACTCAGTTTGCCATACAATAAGGTAATTGGTACATTTTTTTTAAGTGAGGCAAATTGAATGTAAGTAACATTCATGGAAAACCAATTTGCAAGTATCGATTTCCAAATTTTTTAAAATCTTTTTTAATATATATTTTGTACACGATTATCAAATTTAGACCCATGTCCCCCACCCTATCCCCCCACCCCACCAGAGCTCATGTATTCTGCCAAACATGTTTTTCATCTCTTTCTTAGACTTTCTTGATATTCTCCATGTGGAAGTTGACTGTTTTGAGCAGAAGTTCACTGTTTCAGTCAGTTCTTTGATGCAGTCCTTTCTGTTGTTGTTGTTTTTGTTGTTGTTTCCAATATGCATCACTCCTAACTGCTTGGACAAAAGCCCAAGGGGCCCTGCACAAGAAATACTTACAACTAGGTAATTGGCACTAGCATCCACAGATGAGGGATACCATTCATCGTTTGTTTTTCTGGGACTGTATTACTTCACTTGGCATGATATCTTCTAGTTCCAGCCATTTTCCTGCAAAGCTCATGATGTCATATTTCTTTACTGCTGCATAGAACTCCATTAGGTAGATGTACCACATTTTCTCTATCCACTCGTCAGTTGAGGGGCATTGGGGTTGATTCCAGCTCCTTGCTATTATAAAGAGAGCTGAAATAAACATGGCTGTGCATGTATCTCCGCAATGGGATGAGTATTGAGGGTACATGCCCAGGAGTGGTATGGCTGGGTTGGGTGGCAAGTTCATTCCAAGTTTTCTAAGGGTTCTCCACACTGCTTTCCATAATGGCTGCATGAGTTTACATTCCCACCAGCAGTGGATGAGTGTTCCCCTTTCCCCACAACATCTCCAACACTTGGTATCATTTGTTTTCTTGATCCTAGCCAGTCTTATTGGAGTAAGATGATATCTTAAAGTGGTTTTGATTTGCATTTCCTTAATGATTAGTGATGTTGAACACTTCTTAAGGTGTTTCTCAGCCATCTCTAATTTCTCACTTGTGAAGTCTCTGTTCAGTTCTTTGCTCCATCTATTGAGTGGGTCATATGTTTTCTTTTTTTCTTTGTTTTTTGAGTAGTTTATATATTCTGGAAATCAATGCTTTGTCCGATGTTTCTGTGGTGAAGGTTTCCTCCCACTCTGGGATTTTTCTTCGCTTCCTTGATTGTTTCTTTTGATGTACAGAAGCTTTTGAGTTTAATGAGGTCCCATTTGTCAATTGTCGATCTTAATTCTTGCGCAGTTGCTGTCTGATTTAGGAAGTCTTTTCCTACGACTATGTCTGGTAGTCTGCTGCCCACTTTTTCTTCTATTGCCTTCAGAGTTTGGGGTTACACGTTGAGGTCTTTGATCCATCTGGAGTTCACTTTTGTACAGGGAAAGAGGTAGGGGTTTAATTACATTCTTCTACAAGTGGTGATCCAGTTTTGCCAACACCACTTGCTGAAGATGCTGTCTTTTCTCCATTGTGTCTTCTTGGCCCCCTTGTCAATTATGAGATGGCTAAAATTGTATGTGCTCAGGTTTGGATGTTCAGTTTTGTTCCATTGGTCAACAGGTCTGTTTTTGTGCCAGTACCAGGCTATTTTTATGACTATAGCCCTATAGTATAATTTGAAGTCTGGTATAGAGATCCCCCCTGTGTAGCTCTTTTCAGTCAGGGTTGTTTTGGCCATTCAGGGTCTTTTGTTTTTTGAAATGAATTTAAGAACTTTTTTTTTTTCCAAGTGAAGAAACTCTTGGGGATTTTGATTGGGATTGCGTTAAATCTATACAAGAGTTTCTGTAGAATGGACATTTTACAATATTAATTTTCCTAATCAATGAGCATGGGAGGTTTTTCCATCTTCTGATGGAAAAATTTCTTTCTTTCTTTAAGAGTTTAAAATTTTTGTTGTAGAGATCGTTGGTGTCTTTGGTTAGGTTTGTTCCTAGGTATTTTATTGTTTTTGAGGCTATTGTGAGTGGGAAAGTCTCCTTGAATTCTTTCTCCAGTTGCTTGTTGTTGGTGTAAAGAAAGGCCATTGATTTTTTTAGGTTAATTTTCTATCCTGCCACTTTGATGAAGCTGTTAATCATTTCTAGTTTTCTGGTGAAGTTTTTAGCATCCCTTAAGTAAACAATCATATCATCAGCAAATAGGGATAGCTTGACTTCTTTTCCAATTAGTACTCCTTTAATTTCCTTTTGGCAGAAACAGTCTATTTTCTCTGGAGATGTCATTTTGGACTCTAGTCTGCTCAGGTTATTCCCCTTCATGGGTTGACAGCTTATTATAGCAGTCTTTAATATCTTTTGCTTAGATTTATTCCTAGAATGTGTGTGTGTGTGTGTGTGTGTGTGTGTGTGTGTGTGTGTGTACTATGAATGAGAGTACTTCCATGATCTCTTTTTCTGTCTGTTAAAGACACAGTGTCTTGCTTGACTAATTGCAGCTTCAATTCATGTACACGCTGGTTATTTGTACTGATCTAAAGACTTCAGAAGACCTTTTTGTCTATTTCTAGAACTCTTTACAACAAACCTACTTTTTCTACAGCATTGTTTCCAAACTCCATTGTTTTTCATTCAGTAAATAAGAAAAATACCTTGCCTGTAATCTGCTCCCTACACTGTGGTCACAAAGAACAATTTTCCTGAATATTATTGTCATGTGCCACCTGTTTCCTCATATCTAAAAGTAACTACATTTGCAAATGTCTTCTTGTGACCTAACTTTGTATAAAAATAAATCTACACTAATTATGCATCACTGCATGCACTATGTTTCCTTTCTTGATCAATCAACATTGATATCCAATAATATAAATATACATTATGTATTAATTATATATCAACCGATTGTAAATACATATATACATGTATGCCTTTAGAAGTGTACATATTCCACAAGTTGGTGAATTTTTGTGAAACTATCTTTGAGTGAGGCAATTATCATCCAGCCTTACATTTTTCCTAGAATGTATCAAAAGAATATTAAAAAAAAGAAAGGACGAATCACGAGCTTTGCAGGAAAATGGCTGGAGCTAGAGGACATTGCTGAGTGAGTAACACAGATCCCAGAAAACAAACGACGAATGGTATCCCTCATCTGTGGATGCTAGTGCCAATACCCAGTTGTAAGTATTTCTTGTGTAGGGCCCCCTGAGCTTCTGTACAAAGCACGTTGGACATAATGCATTTTGAAAACAACAACAACAGAAAATACTGCATTAAAGAAATGACTGAAACAGTGAACTTCTGCTCAAAACCGTCAACGTCCCCATGGAAAATATTGAGAAAGACTAAGAATGGAAAGCATGTTTGGCAGAATGCACGAGCTCGACGGGGTGGGGGAATGAGCGAAACACTGGTCTAGATGTTAAAAAAAAAATAAATACAATAAAAAAAAAAATAAAAAAAAAAAAGAAAACAAATGCCCACTCAATAGATGGAGCAAAGAGCTGAACAGAGACTTCACAAGCAAGGAAATAGAGATTGCTGAGAAACATCTTAAAAATGTTCAAACTGGGGCTGGAGAGATAGCCTAGCGGTGTAAGGCACCGACGCTCTTGCAGAGGACCGGGTTCGATCCCCAGCACCCACATGGCGGCTGAGAACGTCCGTAACTCCAATTCCTGGAGAACTCCAGTTCCAGGGGGAATCCGGACCCTCTTCTGACCTCCGCGGCATTGCACG